>JBCEWC010015533.1:0-13667 GCA_038996855.1 Solanum aculeatissimum
GCTTAAATATTAAGTATGATGTATGATTATGTGCTACGTGCAAGCATGTTCCTCCCATTCCCGAATTTGCCCCCATAACTTGAGTCATAAGCCCCAAACCCTTAGATCTTATGTGCTACATGCTTAGCTTCCGTATTTCCGAACCAATGATGAGTGTAATGATGCTATGATAGCTTGATCGAGGGTCTTCGGGTCCTCCTTCGCCATGTCACATCTAGGCCCCCCTATCTGGGTCGTGACACTTATTGAATGAGAAACTTAATAAAAATGATTTGTTATTAGCAGGTCGAGTGTTTCATGTGCGTTGTGCCGCATACATCTTAAATTTGATTGTGCAAGAAGGGTTAAAAGTGATAGGAGAAAGTATAGGCAAAGTACGTGATAGTGTCTTATATTGAATTGGATCAGCTGGTAGAATTGAGAGATTTGAAGAAGTTGCACGTCTACTACGTTGTTCTTGTAAGAAGAATTTGGAGTATGAAATCCCTACTCATTGGAACTCAACATATTTAATGTTGAGAACAGCGTTGGAATACAAAGAAGTATTTAAGAAGTTGAGTCTAACTGACTCAAATTATAATTCATATCCAACTGAAGAGCAATGGAGTGATGCACAAAAAATATTTGTCGCAAGCTCAAACTCTTTTACCATATCACCGAATAATTTTCAGGAACTCAATATTCAACTTCCAGTCAGTACTTTATAAAAGTTTGTGAAATTAAGATGGAGTTGGAAGATTGGGTGAAGAGCTTTAATCCTTTGATTAGCTCTATGGCATTTGCGATGTTATTGAAATTTCAAAAATATTGGGATGATGTGCATGTTGTGATGGGTGTAGCTGCAATCTTTGATCCAAGATATAAGATGAAGTTGGTAGAGTTTTTTCTTCCACAAATTTATGGTGAAAATGTTTCAACTAAAATTCAAGAAATTCGATCTCATTGTTATGATCTCTTTTATGATTATAAGAGTAGACTATCTTCTCCAAGGGAGTCATTTGAAGTATCTATTTCTAGTGAAGTTTCTAATCATATTGAAGGTGATAGACTATCGAGCTTTGATAAATTTGTTGCTTCGAGTCGAGCTATCATGGAGACAAGATCCGAGTTAAATTTATATTTAGAAGAAAGTTTGCTACCTCGGACTCCATCATTTGATAACTTGAATTGGTGAAAGACAAATGGATTGAAATTTCCTACTCTGTAAAAGATGGCTCGTGTTCTCTTAGCCATTCCTGTGTCAACCATTGATTCTGAATCGGCATTTAGCATTAGTGGGAGGTTGATTAGTCCGCATCGCAATAGATTACATCCTACTACTTTGGAAGCTTTAATATGTGCTCGCACATGGTTATGGAATGAAATAAATGATATGTAATTTTTCTCATTGTTATTTATTAGTTATTTAATTTTAAATAGTATATCAATACATTGAAGTATTATGATTTTTTTCCAGGTTCGACTTCAACAATTGATAGAGTGTCATGTTCAACGTTGATTGATGAAGAAGAAGAAGAGCTGGAGTTGAGTTTTATATCGAACGTCAACTGATTTGCTGGAAGCTCTGCTGATATTGCTGCTCTGCTGCTGAAAGTTGTTGTTGAAGCTATGTTGCTGAAAGTTGTTGCTGATGAAGCTATGTTGCTTAAAGTTGTTGTTGCTAATCGTTGCTGCTATTGAAGCTGATATTGCTGAAAGCTACTGATGATGAAGCTATATTGCTAAAGTTGTTGTTGTTGATCGTTGTTGCTGTTGAAGCTGATGTTGCTGAAAGTTGCTGCTGATGAAGCTATGTTGCTGAAAGCTGTTGTTGCTGATTGTTGTTGCTGCTAAAGCTGATGTTGATGTTGTTGAAAGTTGTTGCTGTTGTTATTGTCCCACAAGAGCTATGTTGGATTTTCCATTCATATTTTCCTACTGCTGCTCCACTATTTCTGTGATGAATTTTAGACTGTTAATTCCTTTGCTAGTCTTAATATTAGGTTGGTTGATTGCTGAACAATCTTTGCTGAGATTGGTATTAAATGATTGGTATTAAGTGATTGTAAATTATTGTGTGAGTAGTGAATATTGATAATAGCTAATCATCAATATTGTTGATTACCGCCCCAGTGCAATCACACAAAATATTCCTTTGCTTTGGCATTATCTGTTATCAAGTTGTGAAGAGCTGAAAAGTTCTAATGGGATAACAAAAATAATTATTTTTGTGCCCCTTTTGTTCATGTTAATCCTCTAATCTGTGTGTTTGGTTATCATTTGGGGCCCCTAATACAGAGAAGTAACTAATCTGACCAATTGGATTTGCAAGATCACCAAATTCTTATCTTAAATGATAATTTTGTAGTTCCTGTTTAAAAGGGACTTGCAAACAGGTATAACAGTCCTGTTTCAAAGACAAATTTCTTAGAAATGGGGTGGGGCAGGGTAGGGCTTAACAGGGCAGGGTAATCTACTTCAAAAATGCTAAACGGGGCAGGGTAGGGTGGATCATAATATTAATAGGTTAAGGTTTTCCCCGACCTAACCCACCCTATATACATCCCTAATTTTCCTCGTCTTACAAGTTTCTCAATTTCAGCAAATTAATTTTTTAAAAAAAATTTTGAATTTGATATTGTTGGATTTCAATTTATGAATTGAGTTTTTTAAGTTTGAGTCTGATTCAACTTTGGGGGTTTTCGGAGATGCTCTTAATTTTAATATTTAGGATTCAAGATAGATGTCAATTTTAATTTTTTCTGATAAAATTGACTAGATTCGAAAAGAAATAGATAAAAAGGAGTTTGTTTTGGTGTTTGTCGTTGGTGATTGATTTGGGTTTGCAAGCTGTTTGGGGGTGGTTTAGGTGACTATTTAGCTGCTATTTAGGTATTTGTATGGTGGTTGTTTGATGGTTGTATGATTGCTTTTAGTTCGTCGAAAAAAGAGAAAATATATTGTGGAGGTAGATTTATGGTGGTGATGGGTTGGTTGTTCTTCGCCGGAGAATACAAAGAGAAGAAGTGAATAAAGTGAGATCATAGATGAAGTGAGTGGATTATGTGAAGAAGAAGATATGATTATTAAAGAATTTTAATAATTAATTAGTATAAAAATATAGTTAATAGAGGAAAAAATTATTAATAGAAAGAAAAAACAAAAAAAATATAAAAAGTTATAATTTCTGACATGGCGCTGATGTTGTGCTGATGTGGCAGCGAGTATAATACACCACACACTGTGAGAGTGGTATTACATGTCTCAGGATGCATTAAATTCACTTTTAAGTAGTAAAAGTGTGTAATAGGTCGTTGTAATAGTTTAAGTGTGTAATTGACTTTTTGAAATAAGTTCAAGGGGGAATTTATGCTTTTTCCCTTATGACTATGCAAGAAGTTATATACACAACCCTAAAACCTAATGGGCTCAAAATTATGGGTCAATTAAATATCTGTGTATAATTTTATCCGGACAAAAAATAAATTGTTAGACTGTGTTAGAAATACTAAAATGAATATAAACAAATATAACCAACAATGTATAAAAACAATACAATTTAAATACAAAATAATAATCTAATAAAATCAAATTAATATTCAGACTATGACAAAATATTAAAGACTAAAATTAATTAAAATTCAAAAATAAACTAATAAAAATCCTAATTATTTTTAAAATAAGGAAAATTATCAACGAATAATTCTAAAATTGCAGAAAAAATATTTTAAACTATTTGAAAAATAACAACATAAAAAATATGAATTTTTAAAAATATTGGGCCAAAGTGGATACACCAGTAATGGCAAGTCAATATAGACCTATCTCATGTTGTAATGTCATCTACAAGTGTATTTCGAAGATGATTTGTCAAAGACTGAAGAAAGCTATTACAGTGGTAGTGGCAAATAATCAAACAGTTTTTGTTGAAGGGAGATCTTTGATTCATAACGTCTTAATTTGCCATGACTTATTGAGACACTATAATAGGAAAACGACTCCAAGAAGTTTGATGAAAATTGATTTGAGAAAGGCATATGATATAATCAGTTGGGATTTCATAGAAGAAGCATTAAAGGGTTATGGCTTTCCACAGACATTTATGAAACTGGTAATGACTTGTGTTACTACCACAAGGTTCTCAGTCAAAGTAAATGGAGGAGGATATGGATATTTTGAAGGCAAGAGAGGGCTTTGACAAGGAGATCCCATGTCACCCCTATTATTTGTATTAGCTATGGAGTATCTCACAAGAATCCTAGAAAAGATGAGTGAATTGGTTGATTTCAAGTACCATCCAATGTGTAAAGCAGCTAATCTAACACATCTAATATTTGTTGATGACTTAATGATGTTTTGTAAAGGTGATACAACTTCTATTCAGAGAGTGATGGATGCGTTAAAACACTTTAGTGTTGTGACTGGTCTGGAAGAAAATCTCCAACAATCAAACATATTTCTAGCAAGAATGACCAAGGAAGTAAAAGGAAGAATTCTGGAAAGTACTGGGTTCTCATTGGGAGTACTGCCTATAAGGTACCTAGGACTGCCACTATCCTCGAAAAAATGGACCAAGATTGATTGCTACCAATGGGTGAAAAAGATCACAAGGAAAATGACTTCAGGCTATTCAAGACAATTATCCTATGCAGGGAGGTTGCAGATAATGAATGTTGTTTTGTTCTCTATATATAACTTTTGGGGACAGTGTTTATCTTATCACAAAATGTGTTAAAGGAGGTAGATAAAAAGTGCAGAGAATTCTTATGGGGAAGCTCAGAGGGGTATAGAAAAGTAGCCTTGGTGATGTGGGATAAGGTATGCACGCCAAGAAAATATGAAAATTTAAATATTAAGAGTTGCAAATTATGAAATGTAGCCGCTGTTGGAAAGCTCTTATGGCAGCTAGCAAACAAGAAGGATGTCTTATGGGTCAAATGGGTACACGAGATCTTTAGGAAGGATACAAATAATATTTGGGAGCATACAACACCACAAGACTGCAACTGGTACTGGAAGAAATTGAATGCTTTAAAGACGGGGATGATCAAATGGTACCAAAGGGGTCAGTATGCTTTGACATCAAATGGAACATATTCTATGACAAACAGTTATCAAACCATGTTGGGACAATTACACAGATGGCCAAAGGCAGAATTGATTTGGAGCTCCATTATGTTACCTAGGCAGAGATTTATCCTATGGTTGGCATATCAGGGAAAACTACTCACTAAAGATAGATTACAGAATATGAATATACAAGTAGAAAATGAAGCATGTTGTTTATGTGAAGAAGATTGTGCTGAAACTCATCAACATTTGTTTACTGATTGTCATTGGGGGATTAAAGAGAGGAAGGGTCTGACAGATTGAAGTGGAGTGATATTGCCGAGAGGCACAACTCAACAAAGGTTGGTGTGGATAAAAATGAGACACTGAAAGCAACTAAAGAAGGAACTAGCAGCTGCGATGTATGGAGCAACAATATACTACACCTGGCAAGCGAGAAATTGAGAGCAATTTAAACAAATATCTGTAGATACAAATTTCATCATCACCAAGGTAAAAAAAGAATTACAAAAGAGAATAGAACTACTACAGGGATCCAAGAAGACAAGGAATTATCAAGAGTTGATAGATAGGATGTGTCCAACAATATAGATTATAATTAGCTTAGATACTATTGATTTTTCATTTGAGGTCAAAACTTTAAGAGTCTGGATGTTTCCTTAAGATTGTAATATTTTTTATTTGATATGGTAATATTCACAGGTTATTGCCAAAAAACAAATGTTGGGCCAAAATTGAGTGTCGACAACCCCCTCTTGCATCCCTTCTAGCTCCCCTCCCAAAAAGTTAATTTATCTTTTTTTTTAAATTAAATTATTTTCTTACTCCACCTACCCCCTACCCCAACTACCTATCCTCAAAAAATATTAATATGTTATATGAATGAACCTTTTTTTTTATTAGTTTTATCTATTTAAGCTACTCATTTTGGTAATATAATTTTTATTTATTCTTTAATTCATTTTAAATGAATTTGGTATTCAATCCATTTAAGATGGATTAATTTGAATAAATATCCATATAAATTACTCATCCTATCCTCCCTATTATCAGTATCTATTTCAAAGCTAATATCTTCATCTAAACCAAAGTATGGCTCATCTTCAACTATTTTACCCTCTAAATTATTTTATTTCTTGAATAAATATTCATCATATCTCAAATCAACTCCTTTTTTCGTAGATCAACTCCTTAAGATATATGACTCTTTTCCTTTTTCTATTTTAATAGTCCTTTTTACCCTTAAGATTTGATCTAATCTCCTCATGAGCATCACTATCATCTTTATCTTTATCAAACTAACTATATAATTTAAATCTTTACTAGCTTGTGTTTCACTTTTCAATTAGATTTAATTATTGGAACATCAGATGTAGGAGCAGAAGAATTGCCACCCAAGTTTCTCCAACACTGGCAGGAGTCCCACCCAAGTCCTCTCCAATACTAGTAAAATTTTCACCCAACTCCTACCCAACATCAACAAAAGTCTCACGAGGTTGTGCAATCTCTTCAACCCTAAATCCTCGCTATCCTTAATGATTTGACTAAATTCTTTATTAAAAGTAGTGTTAAATTCTTCACCACATTATTTACATATTCAAGAGAAAGGGAGACAATAAGTTCTTCAACTAAATGGATCACATAAAGTTCTACAATATCTTCATTTTTTAATTAGAGTACAATATCCATAATATCTCTATCAGTTTTATTTTTTACAAAATGATGAGTTTTAGGTTATCTAATATAAACAATACTAAAATAACAATTATATTTTATTCTTTAAAATGATGAACAAACTCAAAGTAAGAGAATTTATCAAATATCTACATTAAAACAATCAGTGACAGTATCTTCTTTGTACTTAATATAAGATTTTTGTGGTAATTTGTTATCATGGTAAAATTTCAAGGCGATGTACACAAAGTTCATGATTAAACTGAAAAGAATAAAAAAGAATCTAGCTTTAGATGTAGAAAATGTGACCTAAAATTCATTAAAAATATTTTTTTTAGGACAAAACCCTAAACTCAAATATGTGACCTAATAGTTTGATGTAAGGCAGGGTCTGTCCCGACCTGTGTTAAGGTTTTCTATCTTGTAGAGGTTTTGTAGACTTATTGTATATAGTTCAGTTGTATTTTGTCCTTAAATAGTTGTGGTCTCAACGGCCAAGTCCTGTATGTAAGTTTGGTGCTACTTATTTTGATTTCTTATCTCAGTAGAGTTGTCATAGACATATGCATGATAAACACAAGTTATATGTTGGTTCTCTCGAGCCTAGAGGGCCCGAGTGCCTGCCCGTCTTTATAGACTTGGAGGTGTGACAGTGAAAAACTTCACGAGATGTACAATTGGGACACTTCCACAATTTGTTTGGAGAGAAAGAAGAAAAATATGATAATAATAATAATAATAATATGCAAGAATTGGGAGAAGCATTTGATGTATTTGATGAGCACGAAGATGGTTTCATTGATTTTAGTGAGTTGGATCTAATAAAAATGAGTTAGGATTTGAATGTAAAATTGAATTAAAATTTAGTGAGTATCCTAGTTGGCAAGCTTAGGTGGAAAAATTAGTGCCACGTGGCTTGCCACATCACTGTCGTTAGCTCTCGAGGGTATTTGTGGTCCCTTGGAATAATGACAGGGGTATTTGTGATCTCAAAATGTAACGGATGGTATAAGTGATCTATTTTGCATAGTTCAGGGGTAATTTTGACTCTTTTCCAATTAAAAAATATTTATTGATAAAAAAGGGATCAATATCTTATATCCAAAATGGTATTTTATTTTAGTTTAAAAATAATTTTGGTTTAATTTCAAGTACCAAAAAATAACTTTGGTTTAATTTCAGGTACCAAACTTCAAATAATTTTGAGTAACTTCACATTTTTTAACTTCAGATGCCAAAATTATATTTGGTTAAAAAATATTTTTTGATTAAACAATGGATCAATAAATAAGGTTAGAGTTATGCGTGTATTAGTTATGTAAGTATTAGTCATGTAGAAATTACAATACATAAATTATTGCTTGTTGAATATTTAATTTATTGTAAATTAATATGCGTTATTAACAAATAAATAAGTAAACACATATATTATATAATTAAAATTAACCAGTGATTCGATTAGTTGAAGGTGACAAGACTTCCAACTCTTTAGGGGAAAAAGTAATTAAATGGTATAATTTTTTTGAAAAAATAGATAATAAAAAATGACCACCTATTCCATAAAAATTCTCAGTTAACATTGTTCAATTTCGATCTACGTCTAGTTTATATATTTTCCCATTGGACGCATATTTAAATCAAATAAAAAAAAAGAAAGATTTTGAAAATAAATTGATAGGGGTAAATATGTAATTTTATTATTTTAATCCATGTATAACTAATACCCACACAACTTATTCCACTTTCTATCCTGCATAAAATTATACATAGATTTCATCATAACTTATGTGAGTTTTAGTAATGTAGAATTACTAAAACACAACCAAACACCACATAGAATTAATACATTAATAACTTTTATATATCATTTGAAGTCTATCAACCAAGCATTGTATAAAATTAGTACATGAATAACTTTTATGCTATTTACAAACCAAACAATGTATAAAGTTAATACATGTATTAACTAAAAGTTATTCATATATTAACTTGTGCCTTAACCGGCTACCAAACGACCGTTATGGTAAAACTATACCATAAGGGGCCGTTTGGTTACTGTTTAGAGTTATGTGGGTATTAACTATGTAGGGTTTAATTATATAGGTATTAGTTATGCATGGTTTAGTTATGCAAATATTAGTTATGTAGGTATTGGTTATGCATGGTTTAGTTATGTAGAATTCAAAAGAAATTAATAAGCTAATTCTTATTTCTTAATTATCAAATGTTTAGTGAGCTTATGTTTACTATACACATTAAATAACAAAAAAAAGATCAAATATACCTTTGCACTATTAGAAATAGTTTAAATATACCTATCATCATACTTTCAATTTAAATATACCACTTTCGTTGTACTTTCGATCAGAATATACCCCTCATTATACTTTAGAATAAATTTACCCTTAATTTTAACAAAAAAACATGTGGAAAACGCAAAATTAAATAACTCATTTTCAATTTTAAATATACCCTATATCTTTATTTGTTTATTTTCCCTCAAAAGTTATTTATTTTTAAAAATAAAAAATATTAAATGTTCTACTTCAGTTAAAAGTATATTTCTTGATTAAAAAAGGATCAATATCCAATATCCAAAATGCTATTTTATTTTAGTTTAAAAATAATTTTGGTTTAACTTCAGATACCAAAAAATAATTTTAGTTTAATTTCAGGTACTAAACTTCAAATTATTTTCGTTAACTTCATATTTTTTAACTTCGGATACCAAAATTATATTTTGGTTAATTAAAATATTTTTTTTAATAACTCCAAGCAATAATTCCATGAAGTTAATACATGTATTAACTAAAAGTTATTGCTTGGAGTTATTAAAAAACTTCAAGTTATTTTTTTAATAACTCCAAGCAATAATTCCAAGAAATAAACATAAATTATTGCTTGTTGAATATTTGATTTATTGTAGATTAATATACATTCTTAACAAATAAATAAGTAAACACATATATTATATAATTTAAATTAATTAGTGATTTGATAAGTTGAAGGTGAAAAGACTTCCAACTCTTTAGGAAAAAAAAAGAAAAAAGTAAATAAATAGTATACCTTTTTTTTAAAGAAATACAAATAAAAAAAGACCGCCTATTCCATAAGAATTCTCAGTTAACATTGTTCAATTTCGATCTACATTTAATGTAAATATTTTTCTGTTAGACGCATATTTAAATCAAATAAAAAAAGAATTTTTTTTAAAGTAAATTGATAGGGGTAAGTATGTAATTTTATTATTTTAATCCATATATAACTAATATCTACATAACTTATTCCACCTTCTATCCCACATAGGGGTGGACGTTCGATTCTTCGATTTGATTTTAGCAAATTTTGGTCCGATTCTTCGATTTTGAAAAAGTGTGCACCATATACCAAACCAAAATATTTTAGTTCGGTTCGATTTTATTCGATATTTTTAAAATGATTTTTTGGTGCAAACTAATGAAAAATAAAATGAGGACAAAATTAAAGTATAAGACACTTAAAAACTTAAAAACTTAACCCATGTTAAGTGATGATGTGCTTCCATGAAGTACTTATTATGCTTAAAAAACTATATTTATCTTTGTCAAAAACTTGTGCCACTAACTATTGCTTGAGGAAAACAAGCACGGAGACATTCTTTACATGACATAAATCGGCAAAAATATGTTTGAATTTCTCTTAAAAAATAATATTTCAAGTTAACTATATAAATTTGTTGCTACTTTGACTTGTTCATGAATGATTTAATTGCTAATTGATTTATATGTGTGTGTGCATATATATATATATATATAATTTTATTTTTTTGGTCTAATATATGTATAATTTTAAGTTTTTTTTAATAAAAGTTCAGTTCTTCGGTGCACCGAAGTTTTGAGACTCCTACACCAAATACCAAAACGAAGAACCAAGCTTTTGAAAAAGCAACACCGACACCAAACTAAAAAAATTGAAGAACTGAAATCGAAGAGCCAAATTAATTTGGTTCGATTTGATTTTTTGATTTTCTGGTATTCATGCTCATCCCTAATCCCGCATAATTATACATAGATTTCCTCATAAGTTATTTGAGTCTTAGTAATGTGGAATTACTGAAACACAACCAAACATTACATAGAATTAATATATTAATAACTTTTATATATCATTTGAAGCCTGTCAATCAAACATTATATAAAATTAATATATGAATAACTTTTATTATATTTACAAACCAAAAAATGTATTAAATTGAGCATTAATCAGCTACCAAACGACCACTAATTTATGTGGAAAAGTCCCAAAGAACCGTTTGGATTATTTTTTCGATAGTGCACGTTTGAAAGCACCCAGGGGGCATATCATAAAAAAGGGATAAAATGAGATAGGGTGCAAAGTGCAAAATGAGACACGCTAAAGGCGCAAAGTGCAAAGGAAGCAGCCCCATTTGTGGAGCGGCAAGAAGCCATTTTTGAACTTCAAAGAAGCTCTAAACTCTCTCTCTTCAATTTGGTGTTCATGGATCCACAGATTCGTCACCATATTCATGAACTAAGCACCATATAGATCTCATCTCTCTCCTTTCTATATATTAGTGTATGTGTGGATGTATATGATACTTCTATTGGCCAATTGTGTAGCGAACAAATCGGAGAGAAATGCAAGTTGCAATTGATCAATGGAAGGTGAGAAGGCGAACCTTCTAGGACCAGAAGCAGCAGCAGCGTCCAAGCCCATTTCCATTCTTCCAATCGATCCGTCAGAATCCACTAATGTCAGCCGTTCCCTTACACTCTCTTCAACAACAACCACGACGTCTTCCTCCTCATCTTCTCCACCGGACTTCCTCCGTCACATCCAAGCAGCCTTCAAACGCCCTCGTCCTCGGGGTAACTATTCTCAGTGTTCCTCTATGATACCACTACCTTTTTAGGGCTTTTTGATGATATTATCCTTTCTAATATTTTCGCTACTTCAGGTTTACTGTTCTGAAGTGTTAGTTTCTAGGGTTTATAGTGACATGTCCTATCAATTTCTGTTAGTTTTGTAAGTTTGAACTATGAAAATGTAGTTTTGTGGGTGTTTTGCCCTCTTGATGCCACATGTTCTGGTTACGTCAGTTAAGAGAAAATGACAATGGGGAAAGTAAAGTAGAAGGCAGAAGTTAGTTTTTGCATGTTTTATAATGTAATCGAGATTTATCTTCTTCTTGTGGGCTTACTAGGACCAGCTTTTGCATTTTTTTAACGTAACAATTTAAATTGTAAGAGTTTAAGGGATACTTGTGTTTCTGTAGAGTTATCTGTCTGCTTCCTTTTTACACTTTTCTGTTCGTTCTGCTAGTATAAAAGGCACATGTATTAGCGAGCTTACCATATGATTATGGCATGCTTTTTCCTAGTTATTGAGTTATTAGGTTTGGTATATTTTGGATGGAAGTCATGGGGGGTTCTTGATTCCTCGTGGATGTTGTCTTTTCTCATCTTTTATCTTTAGGAAATTTTTGTTGAAACATTGCTATTTCAGTTCCATGAATTTAAAAGGTTGTGGCCTTAGGTTATTAAAGTATGTTCTTTTTTTTTCCTTGAAGTATGTTCTTTATCGTTGAAAGGACAACAAATGGACTCTGTTCAATTGGAGTTTAAAGGAGAAAATGTAACTGAGTTACTAGTGTAATCAAAAGCAAAAAGTGCAACGAAACTCTAAGGTCCATTGTGGCGTTAAGCACAAATAACGAGTGGGCTTTAATGGTAAAAAGGCGCAAAGGGAGAAATATACAAGTATATAGTATTTTTAGTCAAAGTCTAATAATCATAAGCATGAATGACAATTATAAGAACAAAGAAATTGAAAACAATCAGAAGCAGCCTATGTTTTCTGATAATATTATGAAAATGTCTTGAGGGTATAGCCCAGGGCGAATATCATATAGAATCTGCAAAGAAAATTGCACTTTGTTTATTTGAAGCTATTTCAGGTTTACATGAATATGCTAAAGAGCTCTATCTACCCAATTAATGAAGCTTTAAACCTGGAGGAGCTGGCTGATATCATGGGCTGTAACATTGACTCATTTCCTTCCACATATTTTGGTCTTACTCTGGGTGGCCAGTATAAATCCTTTGAAATTTGGACTGGGGCTATTGAAAAGTTTGAGAAGAGGTTGGCAACATGGAAAATGTAATACCTCTCCTGGTGGCAGAGTAACACTTGTTAATATTGTTCTAGACAACTTACCTACTCATTATGTGGACCCGTTCCTAATGCCAACCGAGATGGTAGAGTAGATTGATAAGTTAAGAAGGA
This sequence comes from Solanum aculeatissimum, assembly GCA_038996855.1. Taxonomy (NCBI): domain Eukaryota; kingdom Viridiplantae; phylum Streptophyta; class Magnoliopsida; order Solanales; family Solanaceae; genus Solanum; species Solanum aculeatissimum. Next base: position 13,009 of record JBCEWC010015533.1, read on the forward strand.
ATTTCCTCTGAGAGGGAAACAAAGAGGACCAGAAATTTCATCTCATCAAATGGGAAAAACCCAAAATACCAAGGAGGAATTGGCATTAAGAACCTTGTTGCCCACTACAAAAGTATGATGGTGAAGTGGCTTTGGAGATACAACATGGGAGAGGTAGGGTTCTTAGAAAGATGTTATCACAGGTAAGTATGGAAGGCTGAATCAATGGTTCACATATACCAATACACTTCCTCATGGAGTGGGAAAGTGGAAGGTATTAGGATGTCGTGGGACATATTTGATCAAAATGCTTACTTTGAACTGGGCAATGGTTCACGCCTAAAATTTTGGACAAACAAATGGCACACTCTTCAGGAGGATTTCCTAGATTTGTTCAGAATTGCTGAAGATCCCAATTCTATTATTGCTGCTAATAGAGAAGGGATCAACTGGGACCTGACATTTAGAAGAAATATGCATGACGGGGAAGTGAATGATCTAGTAGATCTTTTCGCAGGACTACAACATTGTCACTGTTAGAATAGGAATAGGAGTATATAGACCTATTTAGAATAGGAATAGGAGTAGTATGTTGTTTCCTAATTGGAATTGGATTGTATTATAGTATCCTAGTTGGAAAAGGAGTTTAATATGATATCTATAAATAGGGTCTCAATGTA
>JBCEWC010015534.1:2393-13666 GCA_038996855.1 Solanum aculeatissimum
AGGGATGTTATGTCATTTAACTGCGTCATTATGTTTTCCAAATTTGTTCAAAAGAGTAATCCCCCCCCCCACCCCGCTCTCTTTCCCTCTTCTTTGTTCTTTTTTTTTGTACTTTATCTTAATTATTTTTTAACAGCAAATCTTTTTGTTTTACTTCCTTATCCTTTATTTATTTTTTAAATATTATGATATTTTTCGTATAAGTTATATATTTGAAATTAATAAAATAGTAAGGATTTATTTAGAACTTTTCTACCAATGAGTTTCTATTTTTAAGCTAATAAATTTTTTTTTTAATCTTTTTTAAAAACTTATGTATTTTAAAATTCAAATACACTTTTACCTTTAATTCAAATATTTTATTATCATATTTGTTAACTTTGTCTTAAAATTACCAAGTGGTTTTTCAATAGTTTGTCACTTGGCTTATCCACATTGCAAAGTACTCTCTTTTGTTATATATATAGATGTTGTTATTATTATTATTAACGATAATCTTATTTTTAATTTAATAATTAAAATTAAATATATTTAAATTTATTTAAAATATGATAAGTTTATGAAATAGTAAGGATTATTTAAAACTTTTCTATCAATGAGTTTCTATTTTTAAGCTAATAAAATCTTTTCTACCTTTTTCAAAAATCTTATGTATTTTTAAATTCAAAGTGAAAAGGCTCGTGCAATGCATGAAGGGCCAGACAGCTGACAACCTGATCAAGTACACCTTCACGAGACCCATCACGAGCCGTGAAGCACACCACTTGTCATGGTGTGCTCCCTGGTGGGATGCCTTGGAAGCTTGGAGTGATGACTATAAAGGAGAACACCACGGAACCCTTCACGAGCCATGGTGCGCACCACAGATTGTGCAGGTGCTCCGTGAACCATGTCGACACTAGTTTTCTACTTTGATTAGGATTAGGTTTCTTTTATATATAAATAGCGTTTTAATTTATTTGTATCAGTATTCTGATTTTTACAGATAGTGTGTATGAGTAAGAACTTAAACCTAACGCTTGCTTTGAATGAAAAAACATCATTTGGATTGTGTAATCAAGATTTTGAATTTGTGATTCTTCTCCCTTACATTTTAAGTGAACTTACCATGAATTCTTCATCTTATTGCGGGTAATTTTCATTATCTATGCTTAGCTAAATCCATAACTAGGGTTGTGGAAACCATGACAAAATAATGAATTAGGCAAATGCTTAGGGAAAATTTCGGTGATTAAATAGCATGTATTATGATTGTCTTCATCTACATTATTTTTTCAATGAGTCGACGCATTGGGAATTCACCCGTATTTATTGCTTCACCGAGAGAAAAGTAGTAATTGGGAAAAGATAATCATAACTAGGATTTGAGAGAATAAATGCACGTCTAATTTACCTGAGCCCACGAGGGGAGAGTACCTAGAAATCCAATGTGAGGGTTAACATGAGATACATTCTAAGTCCAAGAGGAGAGGAATGAAATGCTTCTGTGAAGGACCGCGAGGTGAATTAGAAGTTATTTAACTCGCTAGATTTTGCATGTATTGAACAACGGAATAGCCCGAGAGTGTGACGCCTAATAAGTTATGAGTCATAAGGAATGCAATCCTAGCTTAAGTCTCATTTTGTACACGTTAAGTTGTTACACTAGTTTTTTCCACTGACTTCGTTCCTTGTTACAACAAACACTACTAAAAAAATAGGAAAAGTGACGGACAAAGGCAACGACGTTCATCGCTTTTTTCGTGAAAAGCGATGAAAAAGTGGCGCAGTCACTTCTGTCGCTTTTTACTCGATGCTTTTTAAAAAGCGACGGACGACGTCACAATTTTTATTTTTATTTTTTTTAAAAATTGATAAAAAGTGATGAACTGCATCACTTTATTTTTAAAATTATTTAATATTTGCAATGGACAGTGTCGCTTTTAAAAAAATATATTTTAAAAAAAATATGACGGACGTAGGGACCTTGTCCGTCGCATATCTGTAAATAAAAAAAATGACGGACATAGGGACCCAGTCCGTCGCTTTTGTGGAAATATTAAAAAAAATCAAAAAAAGTGATGGACTAGAGGACCCAGTCCATCACTTTTCTGGGTTTTTAAAAAAATTTCAAAAAACGACAGACTTAGGGACACAGTCTGTCGTTTTTCTTGGTTTTTTTAAAAAAAATTACAAAAATACGACGGACATAAGGACCATGTCCATCACTTTTTCTGTATTTTTGTTACAACAAAAACCTGTTGTTTTTGCTGCCCACCTGCATTAAAAATTTAATTAAATACAATTCAATACAGTCCAACACAACACAATCAACAACAACTACGACATACAAAACACGTAATAACAAGCACAACTAAACATTAAAACAAATAAATTCATAATTTATAAAATTTTAAATTGTTTCAAGGTTTACCAAACATTCTAAATTGTCCAAAACTTAAATAGAAGGAAACCTAGAGACTATTTTCAACAAACTCATCACTCTCGTCAAATTCAGCGGGAGTGGGTGAAGGCCGACGGGCTAGGTTGAACACTTGTTCTTGGAGTTGCTCAAATCTTTGACTCGTTCAAGTTTTCTAAAGCTCAAAAGTTGGATTTTTCTACATTAATAGCAAACTTGCAAATTTCAAGTATATATAATTAAAGTTCAAGTATTTAAAAGTTAAGAATTTATACAAATTTGAAGTAATTTCTAAGAACTTAATTAAAAATCCTAAAGTTCAAGTTAATACTAAAATCTAAATTCAAGTTAAAATATTTTAAAGTTCAACTTAACAAGTATGTAAAGTTCAAGTTCTAAATTCTATTCAAATTCAACTTCACAACTTAAAGTTTATTTTATATCCTACAATATAATAATTCAAGTTTTCTAAAGTTCAAAAGTTGGATTTTTCATAGCAAACTTTCAAATTTCAAGTATAATTAAAGTTCAAGTATTTAAAGTTGAGAATTTATACAAATTTGAAGTAATTTCTAAGAACTTAATTTAAAAATCCTAAAGTTTAAGTTAATTCTAAAATCTAAATTCAAGTTAAAGTAACCTAAAGTTCAGATTAACAAGTATGTAAAGTTCAAGTTCTAAATTTTATTCAAATTCAAATTTCACAACTTAAAGTTTATTTATATCCTACAATATAATAATTCAAGATTTCTAAAGTTCAAAATTTGGATTTTTCTAAGTTAATAGCAAACTTTTAAATTTCAAGTATAAATAAAGTTCAAGTATTTAAAGTTGAGAATTTACACAAATTTGAAGTAATTTCTATGAACTTAATTTAAAAATCCTAAAGTTCAAGTAAATTCTAAAATCTAAATTCAAGTTAAAACATCTTAAAGTTCAAATTAACAAGTATGTAAAGTTCAAGTTCTAAATTCTATTCAAATTCAAATTTCACAACTTAAAGTTTATTTATATCCTACAATATAATAATTCAAGTTTTCTAAAGTTCAAAAGTTGAATTTTCCTAAGTTAATAGCAAACTTTCAAATTTTAAGTATAATTAAAGTTTAAGTATTTAAAGTTGAGAATTTATACAAATTTAAAGTAATTTCTAAGTACTTAATTAAAAATCCTAAAGTTAAAGTTCTCAAATCTAAGTTCAAGTTAGAAAATTCTAAAGTAACTAATTTCAGCAACTAAACCAAATCAAATCTAAAGTGCAAATTAATTTCAACAACTAAACCAAGTCAAAGTTTAAGTGTAAATTACTTCCAACAACTAAATCAAATCAAAGTTAAAGAGCAAACTAATTCCGACAACTAAACCAAGTCAAAGTTAAAGTGCAAATTATTTCCAACAACTAAATCAAATCAAAGTTAAAGTGCAAACTAATTCCAACAACTAAATCAAATTAGAGTTAAGTGTCAATACTAGATGAACACAGATCGATCTTGCAAGAAAATCAATTTTGTCATCTATAAGATCAACTAGTGTTGTCACTTGTGCCAAACAAACACATTATGGTCACCAAATTAAGGCTAAGAGTCAACACTAGATAGACACGAATCAATTTTGCAAAAAAAAAATAATTTTTTCATCAATAGGATCAACTAGTGTTGTCACTTATGCCAAACAAACACATTATGATTAAAAAAAAAATAAGACAAGTGTCAACACTAGATGGACACAAATCAATTTTGCAAGAAAATCAATTTTGTCATCAATAGGATCAACTAGTGTTGTCACTTATGCTAAACAAACACATTATGATTAAAAAAAATATATCAGTGTCAACACTAAATGGACACAAATTGATTTTGCAAAAAAATCAATTTTGTCATAAATAGGATCAACTAGTGTTGTCACCTATGCTAAACAAACTCATTATCACTAAAGCATACTCTAAAAATTTATTCAAACGTGTACATATACATACTAATTAAAAAATTTATCGAAAAAATACCTAGACTTTTTCAATTATGTTTGGAGATGGAGGGGTTGGTGGTACTTCGTTCGATGCTGATGTTTAATGAAAAAATGTCAATTTTTGAAAAATTGACTTAGATTAGAAAATTAATTTTTTTAGAAAAAATATAGAGTCGCCACTTGATTTTATTAATAAAAAAACAAGAAAAACCATTACGATAATTTTAAAAAGATTTAAATAGAAAAATCCTTTTAAAATTCTAAAGAAAGAGTTCGGGTTCAAATTTTCGTTTCAAGAAGGTTTCAAACACTTGAAACGACCGCTAACGTGCGGTTATCCGGCGATTAGAAAAATCATTTGACTAACTTTAAAATAATTACTTTAAAAAAGAGACGAAAGGGACCTAAAAATTTATCGAAATTTGATTTTTGAAAAAATCCAAGAAAAGTAAATCATAACGAAATTTTCAAGCTAAAAGACTAACAAATAACGAGTTCTTTAAATCGCGAATATCCTTTTAAAATAAACATTTAAATTGTTAGAAATGATTTCTAATTTAGTAATTTTGAAAGAATCAAATTTTATCTAAAATAGCGATTAAATTGATCAATTATTTTTAGATAGATGAATTGACTAACTAAAAGATTTTCTTTTATTTCATTTTTAAAATTCAAGAACCTTTTTAGGAAATTTTGAAAGAAAATAAAATTTGAGTCGTTTTGGGAATACAAACTTTAAATGCTAATAAAATTAATAATGAGAAATTTTCAAAGAAAAGGAAATGCCAAAAAAAGTTTTGAAGTATTTTTTTTTAAGAATGTGACTCGTCTATGATTTTTCGTTTAAACAAATAAATAAAATAAATGGGTAAGTAAATAAATAAACAGAATAAAACACGCTAACCCATGTAAAGAAAATCGTTCATTTCGCGGGGATTAATTAAGCTAGCTACATAAATTAAAATAAATGATAGAACAAAGTTAATACAATATCACAAATAATTAAATCCAAACAAACAATAATAATAATAAAAGAGGGAAAGAGGATTGGGCCCAAGTCTGACCTATTCACCTGGGCCAGCACTTGGGCCTTGTTTTCAACTTTGAGGCTTTGTTGGCCCCTTTTAAAACTGGTATATCATCAGGGTATATACACTGATTTTCAGTGTATATACCCATCTCTCAACCTGCAAAAATATCAAAATTTCTGTAGAATCAATACGCCATCTTCTCGAGCTATTCCGGCAGCATTTCGAAATTTTCGGCTCACTTTTCCCTGTATATACATGTTGTATACCAGTGTATACAGGTGTATACGGGCCTCCTTTACGGCGGAAAATCCTGTAAACAGCCCTTCTACGACCTATTTGGGCCTTCATGGACCAAAGAATGCAATGGGGGGTCCTGAAAAACTCGAAGAGGTACATGAGAACAAAAGAAAGTAAATTAGAAAACCGAACATTAATTAAATTCATAATTTCAATAACTTGAAGCCAAAAGACTAAGATACCAATCCATAAAGTTCATGAACTTGCAACTAAAAAGAAGAATGAAAAAACATAAAGTTTACTAATTTGAGAGCAATTCACAACCTACCCTTTAAAACCCTATTGTTGAAATTAAAAAAAAATAGAAAAATCACATGTAAAACTAAAAAACAATTTAAGACTAAAACCAACATATGAAACCTTTATCTTGAAGCTAGGAAATCACCACAAACTCTAATTTGTGAGACCAAGAACAACACATGAATACACCAACTTAACGCTAATGAACAACACCTAAGTTCCATTATTTTTTGAAAACAAGAGAAAAACATATAAGCCCCTTTAAACTTGAAACTAATGATCAATATCCCAAGTTCATTCCATTCTCCAAGTTCCTTATCTTGAAACCAAACTTGCATATAGAACCCAACTCTTGCAACTAAACCAATATACAAACTCATCTTTTGAAAACAAAACCCAATATACAAAACTCAAGATATTGGAAGCTAAAATAGGTTCATGAGCCTAAAAACTAGAGGAATTATATGACATTTGTTAGCCTTGAAACCAAGAATCAAAACTTGAATTTTTTACTAACTTTGGAAATAAAGTGAACACACACAAGACTTACTAGTTTAGAACTAGAGACCAAACATATGAAACTTATATTTTGAAGTTAGAAATCAACGAAAAACTCAAACCTTTTGGGACCAAAAGTAACATACGAACCCATCAACATAAAGCTAATATCAACATTTAAGTTTCATTACCTTTGCAACCAAGAGCTCCCACATACAACCCAAGCCTTAAAGCTAAAACCAATGTTTACAACTCATATCTTGAAACCAAGGATCAATATACAAACTCAAGGTTTCGGAAACTAAAATAAACTCGTGAACCTAGAATTAGAGGAACCATACAACATTGTTGATCTTGAAACCAAAAATCAAAGTTTGAAATTTTTATAAACTTTGGAAATAAAGTAAACACATACAAAATTCATTTGTTTAAAAACTAGAGGCTAACATATGAAACTTACATTTTTGAAGTTCAAACTCAAATTTTTGAAACCAAAATAACATATGAATTCACCAACTTAAAATTAATAGTCATCAACCAAGTTTCATAACATTTGGAAGCAAGAACTCACATATCGGATCCAAATCTTGAAACTAAATTAATATGTAAATGACACTCGAGTTTTGTGACAAAGAAATCACCTAAAAAGGTTATGCACTTAAGAAGTAAAAGGACGATTTTATTAGCCCATTCCTTGATTCTTAATGACCAAAAAGTGAAGAGACGACCATACGCCGCAACATTAACCGAGGAAACCACACATAACTTGAATCTTTTGACTTGACGAATGAATCTAAAACTCCAAACATCATCTTAACGACAATAACGCAGCAACAATGGCAACCCAAAACATAACAACGAGGCCGAATAAAGACACAAAAGCAGTCCCGAAATGGAATTTCAACGATTAAAATATAGCTTCCGAAAATTATTTTTAACAGTCAAAAATACCAACAACAACACCACGATACATCGATCATCCAACCAAAATGAAAATCCTTAACATAACCGGCGTCATTCAATATTATTCAAAAGAAAAATGAGAGGTAAAATTGTTACCTTTTAAAGAGCGGCAAATCGAGACGACGAGCTTTCGCGACAAATTCCAACCACAAGACAAACTTCGATTACTTTCTACAGCTTCACGAGACTCGAAATTTGCAGCTTCCGAAATTTTCAAAAATCGACTAGATTTTTTGGAAATTTTGGCCAGTAACAGAGACTATATTTTTTTTTCCGAGTGAGAAATTTTAATCTCCAAAAACTCCTCCTCCCTCATGACACGGGGTATTTATAGGAAGAAAAAAGAGGAGAAACGGAGGATTAGAGGTGTAATTTTGGGGGGATTTTGAATTTGATTCAAACTTAGGGCGTCGTTTTAACTGGCTAAAAGGAGATTGCAATGAAGCTTTTCGCTGTTGCAGAGGACAGGTGCCATTTTTGGCTCCTGTCCATGTCACCATCATCGTCGTGGTCTCTGAGGAGAAGAACTAGATATTACCTAACTTGCTGGGTTTTACATGCAACACAATGAATAAATATCACTCATGTTAAATGCTTATCGGGTTATACGTTATGGGGACCACAACCCTAGTCCTTTGTTGAATTGCCTAAGCAGTAGTTTATTTAGCTCACATTCATAGTAGTAGTTAGGATTTTAGTTTAAAACCCCCATATTTACCTTTCCATATTTGTTTGTTTTTTGGAAGTAGAATCAACGACTAAAATAGAATAAATAGTAGAGTTATTTCAACCTATTCCCTGTGAGATTGACCCCAACTCTAAGTTCAGAAAGTAGACTGTTAATGATCATCCATATTTATATAATGAAGTATGTTTGAACGTTATCAACGTGTTTGATTGAACTAATCTTTTGTAGTAGAGATTTCTTACTTGCTTTTTCTTTTCTTTTGTGTTGTTTTAATTTTTTATGGTGAAGAAATGAGTACCCTATGAAGTGTGAATGGAGATGACATTGGAAACCTCAATGATGTTAACTGGAACCAAATTGGTAGCACTGGTTCCATTAGATTGCCCCTCACTTTGCAGATAATGCGGTGTTCCACGTTACAAGCACCATGATCCAATTGCTCCAACTGAAGGGATTATATGGTGGCTTGGCACATAAAGATCCACATGAGCACAACCACAATTTTATGGATGTATGTTCGTCATTTATCTTCAAGGGAGTTACTCAAGAAGCAATTATTTTGCGATTGTTTCCATACTCTTTGTCTGGAGAAGTTGTTAGATAGTTGGCGGAGCTACCAAGAGATTTTTTCACCTCATGGAAAGAATTAACCAAAGCGTTTCTTGAGAGATTTTTCTCTCCTTCCAAAATAGTGAGGCTGAGGAGGAGCATTAAAAACTTGAAAAGAATATATGGGGAACCATTGCATGAGACATAGTTGAGGTTCCAAAAGTTTTTGCTTTAATGTCCAAATCATTGTGTGTCGGACCATCTTCTTGCTTTAATGTCCAAATCATTGTGTGTCGGACCATCTTCTTCTTTAATATTATGTTAGTCTTGATGCTATTAATAAGGGAATTATTGATCAATTGATTCGAGGTGATATAATGAAACAAACTTTTTCCACAGCTTCGACTTTGCTTGACGACATGACAAAGATCAATCGAGCATGGTACACTTATGATGACCTTATCTCATCCTTGCCCAGGGGATAATCTAAAGAATAAATTGCAAAGGATCAAGAAAGGGATGAGAATATGGCTAAGATTATAACCCAATTAGACTTATTGACGAAGCATGTCATGGGTGTGGTCGTAAAAGAGTAAATATTTTTAGTTGTGTTGTGTCTTTTGATGATGTTCCTTATGAAATTGCTTACAATGAGGAGGTACAGTACTTGGGGAACCAAGCTATGGGTGAATCAAGGTTGGAACAATGACGGTGGTTGGCGTGAGATCAAAGAGTAGAGAGATAGAGCTGGAGGGTGGAAAAAGGGTGAAGGTGATAGACATTGATACATCCCCCCTCATGATAGAATGAATCCTAAAGAGCCTATTGCAAACCCAGAGAGCTTTTACACCGAGGACACGCTCATTAGAATCGTCAATAAGGTGGAAGCTTCAGACAAAGTGATTAAATAGATAAAGTCAAACTTTTACTCATTAAGTTAAACAGTGACGTCCCATTCAACTTCGATTAAGAATTTGGAAACACAATTAGGAACAATCTCTGCTCATATAAACCAAAGACCAAAAGGGGGTTTATCTAGTAACACAGTGGCTAACTCAAAGAGTGACAACCAACAATGCATGGACATCACAACGAGGAATGGTAAGGTTATTGAAGGGAATGCACCTCTTCCATATGTTGAGCCAAGAAATGGTGATAAGACTTTTTTATTTGAGGGGAATGATGAACCAAAAGTGGAAGGTAATGTGATAGTTGATGAGGAAGGTAACTCTCTCAGTAATCCTAGGAGCAATAGCAATGTCGAAGTTGAGGGTGAATCGAGTAAAGCTAAAAATGTGCCCCCAAAATTTTTTTCTTCATCCACAAAGTTGAAAGTACCTCAAGTGAAGATTGATTCCACTTTTCCCCAAAGGTTGAAGGGAAAAAATGATGACACCAAGTTTCAGATGTTTCTGTCAATGTTCAACTCTTTCTCTATCAATATCCCATTGGTTGAAGCTCTTGTAGAGATGTCGGGTTATGCAAAATTTATGAAAGAGATTGTGACCAAGAAAAAGAATTTTGAATGTGAAACAATAGAGGTATCGCAAGCAAAGAAAGAAGACCCAGGTGTTTTTACTATCCCATGTACTATTAGGATTTGCAAATTTGCCAAAGCTTTGCGCGATCTTTGAGCTAGCATCAATCTTATGCTTTTGGCCATTTTTGAGCAATTAGGATTTGACACTCCTTCTCCAACAACGATGAGATTGCTTATGACGGATCGATCCATTAAAAGAACGGTTGGTATTTTGCATGATATGTTGGTTAAGGTGGACAAGTTTATTTTACCTGTTGATTTTGTGGTTCTCGACTGCGAAGTGGATATGGATGTACCCATCATACTTGGTAAACTATTTTTGGCTACAGGTAGGGCACTATTATGCATATTAGTTGTGCTTGACAAGTCTTAAATCTCTGATGGGGTGCTCAGGATTCATTCAGAACCCTGCTTGTCAAATAAACAATGTTACCCCATCAAATTTGACATTCCAAACTCAACAACAAAGTTGAAATTTTCAACATAGATTGTCTCGATAATAAGTGATCCCACATTCAAGTGCCATTTACAACCAATTTCCACAAAGGGGCTCGAGATTAGCCCGAAAGTATTGAAAATCGCATGGACGATCGTTCTAGATCAAGCACAACATTCTTAAGCTAATTGCACAAACAAAATTCTCATTCGAACACATTTACCAAGAATGTAATCGAGGTCAAATTTAAGCCAAAGCTTAAGAGTTAAAACACCTAATGGCACAAACTCACAACAAAAAATTTGGGATCAAAGTTGACCATGCCACTAGCTTAAATTGACCCTTCTAGAACTAATAGAATCGTCAGAATTCCATTCTCACTACTAAAAAACTACGGAAAAGCGACGGACTGTGTCGCTCAATGAAGCGACGGACTGTGTCGCTCAATGAAGCGACGGACTAACCGACGCAGTCCGTCGCATAATTAATTAACAAAATTAAAAAATGATTTTTTTGAGAAAGCGACGGACAGGGTCTACCTGTCCGTGGCATTTTTTGGCGGTTTTTTCCACCAATTTTTTTTATTTGATTTAAATTTTTTTAATTATGTAGCGACGGACTGCGTCTTTTGTCCGTCGCTACTCTGTATTCGTAAAAACAATTAT
>JBCEWC010015535.1:0-13665 GCA_038996855.1 Solanum aculeatissimum
AGACCCTCGAAAAAGGCTTCACTTGGAAATTTTGGATTTTGATACGGTTGCTCTAAAATTTGGGTTAGACCCATTTCTCACTCAATTTGATCCCCTAAGCAAGAATATGAATACGAATTTTCAAAAAATAAAATGGTTTTTTAGATATAGCTAAAACAAATTTCCGGTAACTTTCAAAGCATATTTTTAGAAACTTTTTGGGTCGTTTCAGATAGTCCCTGCCATGAGATCTAGAATGAGAAAATTCACATCTGGCTTGGGAAAGCATATGAAAAAGGAGTGTAAAGCGATATTTCGTATTCTGAGCATGGGCATCTCTAGAGTTATGGTCTATGCACAATAATTTGAGGAGGATAAGAAAAGAGATAGGGAAGAACATTTGAGCAAGAAGGCTAAATCAGCAGGGCATGAGCCTAGTCAGCATAATCAAAGTAAGGGGAACAAGTCCTATTTTCAGAAGAGGTCTTCAAATTATGCACTATCCTTAGCAAGTGCACCAGTTCTGAGTAATAGGTATGATCAAAAGTCTCGGGGCTATCAAAATTCCAAGGATCAAGGTTCTCAATCCCAAGTTAGTGTAACTCAAGGTTTAAGAGGGAAACTACCATGTGGAAAGTGTGGCAAACTTAACCTAGGTGAGTGTCGTAAGGGCATAAATGCTTGCTATAAGTGTGGACGGAATGGTTATTTCCAAAATGAGTGCATAATAAGAAGGCGGGGTGAGGGAGGTAATAAATCTTAGTCTTCGGTAGCACCACCAGCCAGTTATAATCAGAGACGTGCCACTACTAACACGAGTGAGGGTATAAACCATCTGTATGCAATAGGCAATCGATAGAATTAGAAACTTGCACCTGATGTTATCACGGGTATGCTTTGAGTCTTTTCTCACGATGTATATGCTTGCTTGACCTAGGTGCAACTTTATTATTTGTAACTCCATATATGGCTAGTAAGTTTGAGATCCTTCTTGAATGTTTTCTTGAGCCCTTTAGCATTTCTACTCCTGTGGGTGAGTCCATTCTAGCTGAAAGGGTATATAAAGATTGCACGTTGTCTATCTATCAGCAGAAATTCTTTGGAAGACTTAGTTGAGTTAGAGATGATTGACTTTGATGTGATTCTAGGCATGGACTGGTTTCACGCCTATTATGCCTCTATCAATTGTATAACCCGGATGGTCAAATTTTAATTTCTGAATGAGCCTGTTATAGAGTGGAAGGGTAGTTTTGTAGTGCCCAATGGTAAGTTTATTTCCTATCGTCAATGAGTTTCCTGATGTCTTCCCTAATAATTTGTCTAAAGTCCCTCCTAATAGGGAGATTGATTTTGTAATTGATGTTCTCCCTGATACTCAACCAATCCCTATTTCTTCATATAGAATGACTCTCGCCGAGTTGAAAAAAAGAACTGAAAGAGCAGTTGAAAGATCTCTTGGATAAGGGATTTATTAGGTCAAGTGTCTCTCCGTGGGGTGCTCTTGTTCTATTTTTTCAAAAGAAAGATGGTTCCCTTAGAGTGTGTATAGATTATCACCAATTGAATAAGGTGACCATTAAGAACAAATATTCCCTTCTAAGAATTGATGACTTATTTGACCAACTTCAGGGTGCCACTATTTTCTCCAAGATAGAGCTTAGATCAAGTTATCACCAATTAAAAATGAGATAATGTGACATCCCGAAGATGACTTTTCAAACCTGATATGTTCACTTTGAGTTTCTAGTATGTCCTTCGAATTGACCAACACTCTTGTTGCTTTCATGGACTTGATGAATAGAGTATTCAGACAGTACCTTGATATGTTTGTGATTGTATTTATTGATGACATATTGGTTTACTCCAGAGATGAGACAGATCATGTTGATCACCTTTGAATTGTTCTTCAGACACTTAAGGATAGTGAGTTGTATGCAAAATTCTCCAAGTGTAAGTTTTGGCTCAAGTTTGTGGATTTTTGTGGCCATATTATTTTGGGGGATGGTATTTGAGTATATATATGTAGAAGATTGAGGTAGTTAAGAACTAGCCTAGACCCACTTCTCCAGCTGACATAAGAAGTTTTTTGGGTTTGATTGGTTACTACCATAGATTTGTTGAGGGATTCTCTTCTCTATCCTCGCCATTGACTAAGGTGACTCAGAAGAAATCTAAGTTTTAGTGGTCTAATGAGTGTGAGAAGTGTTTTCAAGAGTTAAAAAATCAGACTAATGACTACACCAGTGTTGACTCTACTTGAGGGGACTGATGATTTTGTGATCTTTTGTGATGTTTCTAGAGTGGGATTAAAATGTGTTTTGATGCAAAAATATAAGGTCATAGCTTATGCTTCCAGACAACCTAAGAACAATGAGAGGAACTATCCAACTCATGACTTAGAATTGGTTGTGGTGGTGTTTGCACTCAAGATTTGGTGCCACTACTTATATGGAGCACATGTTGATGTATTCACAGACCACAAAAGCCTGTAATATGTATTCACCTAGAAAGAACTTAACTTGAGGCAGAGGAGATGGCTTAAATTACTCAAGGACTATGACATAAGCATCCTCTACCACCCAGGTAAATCTAATGTGGTTGTTGATGCTCTTAGCAGGTTATCCATAGGAAGCACCACCCATGTGGAAGAAGAGAAGAAAGAGTTGGCTAAGGAGGTACACATATTGGCGCAATTGGGAGTTTAGCTAGATAAATCTGGTGAAGGTGGAGTACTTGTGCATAACGGGTCTATATCATCTCTTGTGGTAGAGGTAAAGGAGAAGCAAGAACAAGATCTCATCTTACTCCAATTGAAGGAAGATGTACATAAATAGAAAGTAATGGCGTTCATCAAATAGGGGATGGGGTATTGAGATACCAAAGTAGATTATGTGTTCTAGATGTTGATGGTATTCGAGAAAGAATCATGGAAGAAACCCATAACTCTAGATATTCTATCCATCTAGGGTCTACCAAGATGTACCACGACATGAGAAAGATTTATTGGTGGAGTGGGATGAAGAGAGACATTGCATGCTTCATTTCTAAGTGCCCAAACTGCCAACATGTAAAGGTTGAGCACTAAAGGCCATGTGGAGTAGCCAAGAATTTTGACATTACAGAATGAAAGTAGGAGATAATCAATATTAATTTCATCACCGTCTTACTGAGGTCTCACAGACAACATGATTCGATCTGGGTAATTGTTGATAGGATGACTAATTAACCCACTTCTTGGAGGTAAAGAGTACAAATACGACAAAGGACTATGCTCGATTATATATTAGAGAAATTGTAAGGTTGAATGGAGTTCCTTTGTCTATCATAACAGATAGGGGAGCCCAGTTCACTGCCTAATTCTGGAAGTCCTTTAAGAAAAGCCTAGGTTCAAAGGTGAACCTTAGTACTACTTTCCACCCTCAGACCAATGGTCAGGCAGACATACGATACAAATCTTGGGGGATATGTTGAGGGTCTGCATCATCAACTTCAAAGGTAATTGGGATGACCACTTACCACTAATTGAGTTTGCCTACAACAACAGCTTTCATGTGAGCATCCAAATAGCTCTTTATGAGGCTCTCTATGGGAGAGGATGTAAATCATCGATTGGATGGTTCGAGGTAGGTGAAGCAAGGTTAATCAGGATGGACTTGGTACACCAAGCCATGGAGAAGG
Organism: Solanum aculeatissimum; assembly: GCA_038996855.1. Taxonomy (NCBI): domain Eukaryota; kingdom Viridiplantae; phylum Streptophyta; class Magnoliopsida; order Solanales; family Solanaceae; genus Solanum; species Solanum aculeatissimum. The sequence goes on from JBCEWC010015535.1 coordinate 3,658, forward strand.
TAAAGATCACCCAAGAGAGATTGAGAATGGCACAGAGTCGTCAAAAGTCCTACATTGATGTTAGGAGGAGGGACCTGGAGTTCAAAGTGAATGATTGAGTATACTTGAAAGTGTCACCCATGAAGGGTGTAATGAGATTCAGGAAGTAGGGAAAGTTGATTCCTCGATACATTGGTCCCTACCAAATTTTGAAGTGAACGAGAAACATAACTTATAAGTCAAAGCTACCACAGGAGCTAGCAGTCATCCATCCGTCTTTCACATTTCTATGCTTAAGAAGTGTTTGGGAGATCTATCCTTGGTTGTGCCTATTAAGAGCTTTAGAGTGAATGATAGTTTGAGTTTTGAAGAAATCTCAGTCCAGATTCTTGATCGTCAAGTTCACAAGTTGAGAATTGAAGAGGTTGTGTCTGTAAAAGTTTTGTAGAGAAGTCAATCTATTGAAGAGGCCACATCTGAAGTTGAGAAGGATATTAATTCTAGATACCCCCACCTACTTATGCCTCCTAATGATGAAATTGATGGTAATAATTCATTCCAATTCTCTGAGTTACTTTTTCATTGTTGAGTTGATGTTCCTCTTGAGTCTATGAATATTTGAGTATACATGTCTTTAAATGTATTTGTGCCTAATAATTATGTTAGATATAGTCTTTCAATTCTGAATCCTGAGTAGAGGTTGATTTCTGGAGTATGAGTATTCAAGTATTTGAGTTCTTGATGGTGTTCCAGCATGATGGGTCTTGTGTCGCTCATCATTCGAGGACGAATGATTATAAGAGGGAAATATTGTGATACCCCATAACTTTATTCTTACATGTACCTATGTTTCAAACCTCATTCTTATTTGTGTGAAGTGTATTAGGGTCATAAGAGACCTCTAATGCTTAGCGGAGTTTAAAACTTTCTTATAAATTGAGTTTCTAGTGTTAGAGTATACAAAGATCGACTTTAAATGATTATAAATCTCAGCACACAGATACTTAGATGTCACATGACATACCAAATGAAATGTCTTTGAATTAGCTTTCCAACGCAACTAAGTTTATCTTATTTGGAGTTTGGAGTCAAAAGTTATGGTTGTTTTACTGAATACTGCCAGAGCAGAGTTGAACTACAAAACCTATTATGAGTCGTGGTTTGAGTTACGACCCGTTTGCTAACTCGTGCTATAAATACCTAAAAATCCATTCTTTTGGTTCCAAATTTGACAGATCCATCTACAGGCCGTAAAAACTTCTACGGGTCGTAGAAACTTCTATGTGCTATAGATTGGGCTCGTACAATCAATCCAGAGATCCTACAATTTTCTCAAAAGTTTACAGAATGGTTCCTACGGGCCGTGGAAGTTTCTACGGGTTGTATGTAGGCTCGTGGATGACCTTTGACAGCTTTTTAAGAAGGATAATTTTATTCTTTTCCACCCTTTCAAAACCTAAACTTGATATTTTTACACCTAAATAAATTTCTAAATATATTAGTTCAATCTTTTTATGCTAAATCACCTTCTCCAACTTAGAGCAAGGTTTCAAGGGAGAAAAAGGCTTGGGTATGAAGTGAAAACATGAAAATTCTTTCAAGTTATTCCAAGACTTAAACTTCCAAGCATGTAAGGCTAACCAAAACATGGGTTATGTTCTTCCAAGTGCCCCATAACTAGAATTGATGGAGTTGTGAATGAATTAAGTCTCACATGAATGCTTCATGAAGGTTTATCTAAAAATTCTAATGTATTCCTCTATGATCTTGCATGAATTACTATTTTTATGATTAAATGATTGAATTTTGTGATTTTACTTTTCTACATGATCCCTAGCATGAATTCTTATTATTTTTATATATTTCACTTAAATAAGTATGCATGAGTATAATTCGAGTCTAAAGAGTCTATGGAATCCCTAAATGTTTTAACTCTACTTTTATTTTCTTGAATGCTATGAGTTAGAATGATACATAATTCTGTCTTTATGAGTCAAGAGTTGAATTTTAAAAGAATATAACCAAAGAGTTGATAGTTGATGTGATGAATTGAGTTGACAAATGTCCAATGAGACTAGTTGAATGAGTTAACCAAAGGGTTGATGTCTTATGAGCATGTTGAGTCTTGAGAGGAGTATAGAGCATCAAATTGAATAAGAGTAAGTCCAACTCGATCTCAATAAGTACATGGCCAATGTAGGAGAAAATTGAACTGTAAAAGCAGATATTTTCCTATTGTCCCAAAAAGAGAACTTGATGTTATTATTGTGGATCCCATGATGGGATGTCCTTTACCCTGACAAGGTATTAGATGAATTTGGCAACGACATTGCTTCGTTGTATTATCATTGGTTCATAGGTGATGATTGTCGGTTAGAGAAACTCCAAAATAGGCCTTGATAGTACTCTGAGTGAATCGAATTAGATGGTATATGAATGATCATTGTCTATCCTATATTCTTACTTTAAATTCTTGGTTTGATGATCGAGTTCTCTACTTCTTGAATTGAGCTATTTTGAGTTGGTGTTATTCTACTTTTACATGTTTTATTCTGTCATTTTACATACTCTCATATTCCATTTACTGACGTCTATTTGAGCTTGCATCTTTTCATTATGCAAAGACAAATACTAACAACCATCAATAAGCATCCCATTGAGGACTCTTTGCATTTCAGCTGATTGGTGAGTCCTCCTCTACTTTTGGAGGATATTATGTTTCTATTTCTAGCTTTGAGTTTAGCCTTTCTACTTGATTTTGAGATAGCCATGGACCTATCATTGACACTAATTAGTCAAATATTTAGAGGCTTTATAGACTAGATTGTCGAGTTATGATTGGATGTTATTTTCACTAGTTTTCTTTCATACTAGTCTTACTTAGTTAATGGATAGGTTGTTTGGACTTTGATTATCGTTTTGATGTTGCTTTCATTGAGTATTTCTAAGTCATTAATGTCTTTCGATATTTGACTGTGATTGAATGAATGTGATGAGGTCGAGTGGTTCGCTTAGGGGTTAGCTATAGTCTTTGAGTGTCGGCCACGCCAAGGGTACCCTCTCGGGGCGTGCCAGTGATAACACTTTCTGACTAGTGAAATAAATTTAATAATCTTTGTGAAATAAATGTTTGTCAATAAATTCTTCATTGGTATCAGAGCCTATATTTTTTATTTGTTGTCTGGTCAGTACGTCATTGTTTAGTCTCAACGATAGTGTGGAAGTAATACCAAACTGATTTGTGTGGTATCTCTTCAAAAAACATTTTGGGAGATGGGATGTTGTTTATGGCATTCTGAGTGTTGTTAATGGACAATAATAGTTTTGATATTTATTTTTCACTTGGTGCCTCCGAATTGTGGATCGAAAAGAATTTTTTCATGTCAGACAACTTTAGAAATTAACTTTTTCTTCGATACTCCTAAACCTTTGTGGTTAGAAGATTAGTGAGAATTATACCCATGTGACTGTTGGCACCATATCAAACTTTTCACATGATTATGTTTAAAAGAAAAGTTTTGGTCTATAAATTCTTAGAATTTATTATATAATTGCTTTAGTGCACTAGCAAGTTTTATACTTTTTGTTTCAGTACACTTACATAGATAGTGCATCATCATTTTGTCTTAAGAACAAGTCATGTGTTGGGAATTGTGATGTTCTTATGCATATTTAAAAAATTATTCTGGACAATTTTAGAACATTCTGAAATCGTAAGTTTTTAAAGTTTAGAAGATGGGTTTCATATTAGTAGATGGTTGCTGCAATTTCTTTACGCCACTTTTTCTTATTAGCAGATAATTTTTTTATCCTATTTATTCCATTGATTTTTGAATTATAGGCATCTAGTTATCATAACTTTTGAGAATAGACTGTAAAAGATTTTCTTTGCTAAACCTCAATAAGATTCTCTTATACAACTTGTTGTATAATTTTTTTCATATGTGGTTAGTCCAAATTATTTTCTATAGATGTTACAGAAAGTCATGGTATTGATAAGGATGCCCATATGACTTTTCACAAAGTAACAGAAGGATAGGGTGAAAACTATGATTGACAATTTGATTAATCTCTCGTCAGAATCCAATGTTAAAGATGATGATCTTACAAAATTTGTGAAACACATAATGAGAATTATCAAGTTAATTCAAGAAGTTGTGTGGGTTGGGGGTTTGTTGACCACAGATAAGAAATATATGGCTTTATACATTGTTAGAAGATTTCCAAAAGAAATTACTTGATAAATCTTGAAATACGTTGCATCTCAAAAGATCAAGATCTTACAAGTCATTTGTCTAACATTTTATGGATAAATATGTTGACTTAAAATGTAAGAAGACTGTGTTTCATTCTCATTGGTTGCCTATAAGATATAAGTTGTCTTTGGACTTGGGTATAGATTTTATTTTATCTATTTTCGTTCACAAAGAAATATTGCAGTGATAATATGTATTTAGTTTGTATAATGATTGTTTATATGTGACATGACTTATATGAATTTATATATTAATTATTGTTAAGTGTTTCTATATATGTTGTAGAATTTATGCATATTTAATCTTGAATTTTTGTAATTTAAGATTAGTGGTTCTTAAATGATTGGTTGTGTTAAATTTATGACATATTAAAATTCAGATGATGATTGGGAACTTAGTGAACTTTTGAATCTGAACCTAATGTGAAATGAATACTGACATAGTTAATTATTTTAAGAATTATTATGTATATGAATTTAGGCTAAAATAATGTGCATAGTTATTTTATTTTATTTTATGCTTGTTTAAATCAATATGTCAACTATTGCAAAGAACATTGTTAACAAGATTAACAAAAGGGATAAGTTTAATGGTGATAACTGTAAAACCAAATATGTCTTGGAAAAGCAAGAAACTCTTAAAGCTCTAAATGTGTCTATGACACTTCCGGAAAATAGTTATACCCTTCAACATATGAAAGTTTCAAAGAAACCTAAGATTAGTCAACAAGGAGAGAAAACTATTTCTGCTCTAGAGAGAAATATTTTTATGGCTAAGCTTAAGTGTTATAACTATAAGAACAAGGGACACTTTGTTTGTGATTATCCTGAGCGTAAAAAGGTATATGACCTTATGAATAATTTACATAGTGATGTAAATGTTTCTTATTTTGCTTTTTTAACCGAATCACTTCCTATGTGGATTGTAGATTCAGGAGCCACTGAATATATAGAGACAAAGAGATTCCTTTGTAGATTATCGACGAATTCCACAAGGATTGAAATGGTTGTATGTAGGAAACACTTCCAAGCAGAAGGTCAAAGGGATTGGTACTTGCAAACTTGAAATGCAAGGTGATCAAACTTTGCTCCTACATGATGTATTATTTTCCCCATCAATTCATTGTAATCTAGTCTTTATTTGAATGTTGATTTAAATGGATTTTAATTTTTTTTCATGAACATGGTTTGGATATGTATTTGAGTAAGATAAAATATGAAGCTGATTATTTTTATGATCGATTTTTGTACTGGATGTTTGTCAAAATCTCAATAATGATAATATTAGTTTTTCCTTATTTACGTCTTCTAATTTTGAGAACAATGTAAATACATGGCACGTGAGGCAAGGCTATATTAGTCATCAAAGAATGAACCACTTAGCCAAAAAATATTTGCTTGACACAATAGATAATGTAGAATTATTTACTTGTGAATCTTGCCTAGCCAAAAAAACTACTAGAAAACCATTTGGGAAAGGCATAAGAGTTGATACTCCATTGTAATTAATTCATTCTGATATTTGTGGTCCAACTAATATAAGAGCAAGACATGGTGCTATTTATTTCGTCACTTTTATTGATGATTTTACTCGATTTGATAATGGATACTTAATTTCTCACAAATCTGAAGCTTTGAGTTGCTTCATTAAGTTTATGAATTTAGTTGAGAATCAATTGGACAAAAAAATAAAATCTCTAAGAACTAATCGAAGAAGGGAGTATTTGTCTTATGAGTTTAAACAACTATGTGATGGAAAAGAAATTCAAAGGCAATTGACTACTCCTTATACTCCACAATAAAATGGTGTTGTGGAATGACGAAATAGAACCATTTTAGAAATGGTTAGGTTAAAGATGGCATAAGCAAAATTGTCAATCACCTATTGGGGTGATGCTTTGCTCACTGTTGTATCTGTACTTAATCGTGTCCCTTCAAAATCAGTTACGACTACGCCATATGAACTATGGACTAAACGAAAGATTGATTTAAACATTTTAAAGCCTTGGTGTTATGTTGCTTTTATTCATAATCCTTCTTCCGAATATGGAAAATTAGGTCTAAGCGAAAGAAAATGTATCTTCATGAGATACTCTAAAAAATCTAAGGGTTATGTGTTCATAGGTGAACAAAATATGACATTGTAACTGGAATTGAGTTACGCGATGTTACATTCATAGGGTGATTTTCCTAAGCAGAGAGAGATTGGTCAAGGCTTATCTCTTTATGAAACTACAAATCAGTGTATTTTTGTTGTCGAATATCAAATCAATTTGAGTGGGAGTCATTTTAATGGTAATGGATTAGTTCTTATTTTTACATATGCACTACATGCATCAAATCCTATTGATATTGTTAGTCCGAGTTGGAGTAACTTACCAATTGATAAATCAATTTGTCAATCTCAACCTTGATGAATAAGTTATCCACAAATTCCTTCTCGTCGATTCGAGATCGAAGGGAAAGCATTTATAGTTACTCCAGATGATGAAGAGCCAAGAAATATAAATGAGGCTCTTATATTCCCTGCTAAAGAAAAATGGCTAAAAGCAATAGAGGAGTAGATGATCTACCTACAGGCTGAAAAACTATTAGAAATAAATGGGTTCTCAAAATCAAGAGTAAGGCAGATGGTAGCATTGAAAGATTCAAAGCTCATCTAGTAGCTAAGGAGTACACACAATAAGAAGGAATTGATTATGAAGAAACTTTTTCACCTGTTGTATGCTTTACTTCAATAAGATGAATTTTGTCTATAATGACTGCGTTGGATCTTGAATTATATCAAATGGATGTAAAAACTATATTTCTCAATGGAGAATTAGAAGAAGAAATATATATGGAACAACCTGTAGGTTTTATGAAAAAAGGCAAAGAAAATAAAGTATTTCGACTTCAAAGGTTGATTTATTGCCTTAAACAATCTTCTAGACGATGGTACTTATGTTTTCATGATGCAATCATATCATATGAAGTTATCATGATCCATGAAGATCATTGTGTGTATATCAAAAGATTCAAAGATAAGTTTGAGATCTTATCATTGTATGTAGACAACATACTAATCGCTGCAAGTGACATTGATCTTATAAAAGAAATAAAAAAGTGGCTACCATCTACTTTTGAGATAAAAGATATGAGTGAAGCAACATATATTATTGGAGTTAAGATTTCAAAAGATCGTTCAAAGAGATTATTATCCTTTTCACAAGAACCCTACATTAAGAAAGTTCTTGAATGCTTTAATATACAAGATTGTAAATCCATAAACACTTCAATTTCTAAAAGTGAAGCTTTGAACCGAATGCTATGTCCTAAGACTCCATATGAAAAGGAACACATGCGAAAAGTTTCTTATGCTAATGTAGTTGGAAGCCTCATGTATGCTATGATGTATACTAGGACAAATATTTATTATGTTGTCGGGTTAGTTAGCAGATATCAATCCGATCTAGGACCACAACATTGAAAAGCAGTTAAAAGGATGTTGAGATATCTTAAAGGCATTATCAACTATTCTTTATGTTATCAAGGAAAGGATCTGCAACTCAAAGGCTACATGGATGCTGATTAGGGAGGAGATTTAGATGAGAGAAAATCCATCTCTGAATATGCATTCTTGCTTAATAATGGGGCCATATCATGGAGTAGCAAGAAACAATCATGCATAACCTTGTCCACTATGGAAGGTGAATTCGTAGCGCTTTCATCTGCTATGCAAGAAGTTATTTGGCTTAAGCATTTTCTGGTTCACCTGGGTGTATATATTAATGTTGTTGAGTCTGTCTCAATTAATTGTGATAGTCATGCTATAATAGCCTACACAAAAGATCCAAAGTACCATGGGAAGACGAAACATATTGATATAAAGAATAAATTTGTAAGAGACATAGTAGCACAAAAGGAAGTGAACATAAAACACATATCTACACATCAAATGATAGTAGATTCCTTAACGAAATGTATAGCATGTGATTCTTATGAAAGACGTGTGAAGTCATTTGGTTTACGTAGATGCTGATGTATTTAGATTTTTTCTTTCTTCCAAACATGTTCATGTAAATTCATATTATTGAAGTTAATGTTAATTTAATGCCTAATTTTTCATTCTTGTTGGTTCATATACATATATTATTTTTTTATGTAGTGAACGTAAAATTCTAAGGATAAAAAGTATGTCGAATAGACAAAAATATTGACCTATACACACATGCAATGGCCTCTATTGTCTAAATAGATATGAGATATTTATAAACTAATTATTCTCAGAAGTGACGATAATAAAGAGTTGAAAGTTTATAATCAAAATATCGTATGTTAGTTTGTATTTAATCATGTGTGATTGAAGTGAGTTATTTTGTTTTTGAAGCCAGACATGAGTTTTGAAGAATAAATAATGAGTAGATTTGTGAACTCAAAGTTAAACATGAGTTGTCTATCTTATTATCTACATAATATTTAATTAATAAAGGACATACACTCCATGGGAAAGGAGTCAGTTGTAACAACCTGAAAATTTCCGAAAATCCTTATGGTTGATCTTGTATAATGTTATACTAGTCATGGTTGAAATTTGGTAGCCACGGGTTAAGGTTAAGTGGCCGAACGCAAAATGGATCATTTTGGGGCCTAGAGAGGTCGTTTGGACAGTGAGCTTCACAGAATCATAACTTTTGGTGTGGGTTTAACCATGTGGGATACTACATATCAACTATAATCTCTTTGCATTATCTTCGCAACGCAACTTGTCTCACTCAATTCCAAGTTCGTATGAGGAAGTTATCGCCAAAAGAGTAGGACTGCCTGAAATTCGAAAGACATTGAAAATAGGCCCTGGAAATGGCCCAAGGCATGGGAGAAGGGCCGTGAAACTTTGCACGGTCTGTGTGCGGGTTCCGGCAAGTGTTCCAGTGGGATGGGGGTGGCCAAGTCCCACCCCACAAACTAAGTTAAGGTCCACGGACCACCCCACGATCCTTGAGACCTCAAACAGACCGTTTGGTGGTCCGTCAAGTTGGGCAGAAGCTTGGCCAAGCTGTGTTGGTTTGAATGGCTAAGTCAAGGTTCACGGAGCAGTTTGATTGACCTAGGTTCATATTAGTATTGTCAAGACCGATTCGGAGTTGCCAAGGATTAGACGTAAGTGATTTAAGGTAAGAACTTCATTTTTAAACTATTTTGGGGCCTCCGTTTAGACTGCTTCAACTTCTAGATGCCATAACATTTAGCACACAATGAAATGGTTAGGCCAGTTTATATAAAATGAAATCTCATTGAGTTAGACTCGCAACGCAACTAATTTCACTCAATTTGGAGCTCGGATGAGCAAGTTATGATCGTTTTCGTGAGACTGCCTGAAACTGGAAATTTGCCTCAGAAAAATTATCTAAGTGAACTACCACAGACCGTGTGGTGGCTGACGGTCCGTGTAGTGGTCCATGTGTTGGAACAGTAAGCTCCCAGGGTCGGGGAGCCCACGAACTGACCAAGCCAAGTCCACGGACCATCACACGGTCCATGAGACTGTTCACGGCTCGTGAACTAGACCGTGAAGTGGTCCAGTGAGCTCGTCGAAGTTCGGGGTTGGAATTTGGCTAAGTGTTGTCTGATGGTCAGTTGAACGGCCCGTGAACATTATGACGGACACTGTAGAAACCGTTTAGACACTGCTTAGTCTTGAAAAGTCCATTTTATTAAGGGTATTTTTGGGATTTTACTTATTCCTAAGCTTCTTTTAAGTTCCCTAAAGGTCCCTAAATCCCTAAAACTGATCA
>JBCEWC010015536.1:0-13665 GCA_038996855.1 Solanum aculeatissimum
TCTAATTTTTCATATTAAATTCAATTAAAAAATAAAAGAACTTAAAAATTTAAGCGGGGCGGGTTTATGCGGGGCGGATTTAGACGGGGCGGAGCGGGTTGAAAATGAAAAAAGTCACCATGCGAAGCGGGGCGGGACGATTTAAAAAAATTGTGGGTTAAGCTCAACCCGCCCCACACCCGTGCCATCCCTATGTATTATACACCCTACCGTACTTAGATACACAAGTTTGAAAACATGATCAAATAAAACATAAATATTACCAAAACTAACACCCATACTACTTTCTTGATTGACCCCACCAAACCAACTCTTGCTATCACTCTAAATGCTCCAAGCGAACATTAGTGGCGTGCAGGTGAGACCAAAAATCAGATGGAACTACAATGGTCACGGCGACTCACAATCAAAGTTAATCAGAAATGTTAATTGCCATAGCAGCTTGACACAAGTCACTAATTATTACTTTACGCACATTGCGTTGCACTCTTTTTTGTTCTTCCTAGTCTAATAGTTGTGATGTAATGGAGCGTTGAAACATGGAAATTACATAAATGATTTATTAATGTCCTGCCACTCAACATTCACTGAAGCCTGCAATTATACATTGAATTGCATGTTCATTATAACAGTGCCGAACCCAGAAGGCTGCTACTATATATTCCTTTCAAGAAAGAATACCTAAACTTTTACAAACAAAAAAAAGAAAAGAAAAAAAACTAAAGGCTTTCAAGCACTCCATATTCATCTGTCACTATCATCTGGTATCAGTAGCCTTCATTCATTCACCTAGTAACCGTATCCTGAAAAGGAAATGAAAGAGAATGACAGTTAGCAAGTGTTTTAAGCCCCATATAAATTATCAAAGCTGAAAGAAACTGTCAAAATTGATGAAAGCATTTGCAAAAGATCAGATTCAAGGAGATACCTGAGTTGTCCATTGGGTTGCCAGCAACTGCTGGTTCGGGCTCCTTGATCTCAACCACCACGCAATCTGACATCAAGAATGTCTTGGACACAGATGCGGCGTGCTCTAGACAACATCTCACCACCTGAGTAGGCCACATGATGATTTCAGCTCAGTAGTAACAAAGAACCAATTACAGAAAGAAAGTTGAAACACGCTGATTTTTTGAGCTACTTTCTAGCAGATAACCTCCTTCTAAACCCTTTCTACTATACACTTCTAGGCAACCCCCGACCCACCCCCAGGGAGGATTAGGAAAGTAAAAGATACACTGAGAAGAGAAACTGTTCTAAGATCTGATGTTTGCAGGCTGTGGCCCACTCCGACTTCAAGCCATAAATTTCTTCAACACGTACCAGAGAGCAGATAATTTCAATCTACTATCAGTACTCTGATTTAAGCACTCTCCTTGACAAGTGCCAGAGAGTAAATCATTACAATTATATTTCCGTGAAACACTATATGAGCTTTTACATCAAAAGTTTCTATCGAAACCAGTAATATCCTCGTAAATTTGTAATATCCCTATAATCCACGTCAAAAGCCTAAACTCATGTTAAGGCTGAGTTTTCAAGAACCTTCTCGGAGATTTTTAGACATCTCCCTAGTAATCAAGACAGAAAACTGCAAAGAGAAGCATCACCACCCACACCAAATCCATTCAATAGGAAAAACACCACATAGCCACGTGAGTTTGACCACATCATCAGAGGCAGTAATGCAATTTTAGAAAACCTTACCTTTGTTGGATCGATGATGCCAGCAGCCATCAAGTCTTCATAGTTGCCAGTTGCAGCATTATATCCAAATTTGGGATCGTCACTTGAGAGAACCTGAAAGGCAAACAAGAAATTTGATTATGAAACTTAAAACCATAGGATCAACAATGGTAATACAAGAGAAACTGAAGCATAAGGTTTTTCCATGGGTCCACTTTTTTCCCCTAATCACCAAAAGCATATATGAGTACCTTCTCACTGACAACACTTCCATTAACACCAGCATTTTTAGCAATCAATTTCAAAGGATAGCTCAATGCTCTTTTGACAATATCAGCTCCAACCTGCAATTAAGATAAATGATATTACAATGAATACGAGTCAATTGTTTTCTATACCCCTTGACAAATTTCATTTTAGTTTTAACAGATCCAAAAAAGCACAAGAGAATGCAGGATCATTTTCTTCCATACAAATTTTAGAAGGCTACGTTAACCCATTACATCAACTACATATGAACCCACAACAAAATGAAAGAACTTTATAAACTACCACAAACTTGCCTTCTCCTCATCATTTGCAAGGGTTTCCTTAATGGTATCAACTTTTGCAGCAAGTCGGAGGAGTGTGCACCCTCCTCCAACAACAATACCTTCCTCAACAGCTGCCTGAAAGCAAGAACAAACATAATTGGCACTTGGGATCCTCATGTTGCAAGTCATCCACCAAAACATTTCAAATATAGGACAGAAACCTAATTAAATGGCTACAAACCAGCTTACCTTTGTTGCATTAAGAGCATCTTCCACTCTAAGTTTCTTCTCTTTCAACTCAGTTTCAGTTTGTGCTCCAACCTGCAACATTCAATTAAAGCATCAACAAAGTTAGGCTACACAGTTCACATCCATTCAACAAACCAAAATTCTCGATATTGGACTGGAGTTACCTGTATGACCGCCACACCTCCTGATAATTTAGCAATTCTTTCATTTAGCTTTTCCTTTTCATAATCTTGATCAGCAGCCTACTTGGAATTCACAAACTATATGAAACTGAATCATGACAAACAATATTTACCAAATACCAAACAAGCATTCACCTCTATCAGGTTTTTAATCTGTGCAACACGTTTATTGACTGCTTCCTGAGTGCTACCATCACCAACAATTGTAGTGGCATCCTTAGTCATTACTACTTTAGCAGCGTGACCTAGAACTTCCTTGTCAGCCTTGTCTAAGGTAAGGCCAATTTCATCTCTAATAACAGTGCCTGCAGATTACAGGAATAAATTGGTGTTAGCAATCACCATCTCCAATTTTGTCAGGGAGTCCAACAGGTACAAGGTCAGATGCGAAGATGCAGAAGTGAACCAACTAAAAAACTAAGTAGAGATACCTCCAGTAAGGGTTGCTATGTCATCAAGATACTGGCTTTTTCGCTCACCAAAACCAGGAGCTTTAAGTGCAGCAACTTTTAAGGCACCTCTAAGCTTATTGACAACAAGTGTTGCCAGAGCTTCTTGCTCAATATCTTCAGCAATAATTAAAATTGGGTAACCATTTCTGATAGCATCTTCCAGGACATTAACAAGATCTCTTGCATTTGTTATCTTTTTATCAACCAGTAGTAACTGCATTTCAGAATACCTAACATCAGCAATAGGTACAAGACACATTCAAAGAGACGTATCATCTTAAGCTTTACAAACTAAAGCTAGAAAGGGGACACCCACCTTACAGTTCTCATATTCAACTGACATTTTCTCACTGTCAGTAACAAAGTAAGGAGAAACATAACCACGGTCAAATTGCATTCCTTCAACCACACGGAGACTGTTTTCAGCACTTTTACCCTCTTCTAGGGTCACAACACCTTTCCTTCCAACCTTGCTCATGGCTTCAGCGATCATACTCCCTACTTCAATGTTGTTCCCAGCACTTACTGCAGCCACATCTGCTAGTTCACTGTCTTCCACCTGGATGCACACTCAGTCAGCCATCTCTGTTTTGTATTCTAAAATATATATTTCCAATCATTCAGTACATCTCATCCACCAGAAAATAGCGAATTGTACACAACCCACTAGATCACAGCACAAAACAAGAATTCAGATCATTGCACTCAGTCTATGACCCGTTGATGAATATAAATACCTCTTTTGACATATTCTTCAACTCAGCTACTAATGCTTTGGCCGTCTTCTCAATTCCTCTGGTGATCAGGACAGGGTTTGCACCAGCTGCAACTACCTACTTACACACAATCTCAGCTGGTAAGAAAAATATTCTAGTACATTTAACATGTTGGGACATTTAAGCAGCAAATGTATTTCACAGTATACCTTAACACCTTCAGCAATTAGCCCCTGAGCTAGCACGACAGAAGTTGTAGTCCCATCCCCAGCCAAGTCATTGGTTTTCGCAGCAGCTTGTCTCACTAATTTTGCACCAATGTTTTCTACTGGATCCTCTAATTCAACCTTATAGAAATGATAAAGAGCAATTTGATCAAGTCAAACTTTAAGCTACTACAAACTAGTCAAATAGACAAGAGCAATGAAGAATACAAGGACACATTTCTTTTGTTATCTGAAAGTCAAAATAAGGTTTTATGTGAATAAAAACATAGCAATTAAAGCAGCTTGAAGTTCAAAGAAGAAATTAATCAAAAACAGCTAGAGATATGATAATTGATAAGAATGTCAAGTCCTAAAAACACACCTCTCTGGCTACGGTAACTCCGTCATTAACAATTTTTGGAGCGCCATACTTGCTCTCGAGAACAACATTCCTGCCTTTTGGGCCAAGAGTAACTCCAACTAGATCAGCAAGTTTGTTCACACCATTCTGTGACAGCAAGAAGATCCAACATTCAACAAGGCGTACAAATGAGTATAGGCAATACAGCTAGTTCATAATTTTAGTCAGACATGCACCTGCAGCTTCTTGATAGCTGACCCATCCTTGTTGAAGTGCAACTCTTTAGCTGCAGCCAAAATAGTTGGCCTGCGTGTCTTTCTTATTGCAACATTTCTTTTGCTCCCGAAAGAGGTGGAAGATATATTAGCAACAGAGGAAAGCTTGTTTGAGGAAGTGCTGGGAGCAGCCAAGGGACCTGCTGAGGACATACCAGCAAAAGTTGATGCCATCTAGCCCTAAAACAAAAAATCATCACAATGTTACGATAAATAAACACCAAAATATCCTAGCAAATAACAGCAGAAGCCAGTCCAGATTCAGAAGTACCAAACAATGAGCTACCTCCAACTATCCCAACCAGTGAAATGTATAGTTTTTAATTGGCTCGGCCTGCTTAGCTAATCAGATGAGGTTACAAGCCAGTCAAACGCACCCCACAAGTGAATCAATTGACAGATTAAACACATACTCTTGACCATACAAATCTATAACGGCATTGAAACAGAAACGCATCCTTACTCACCCTTATAAGTTCTTCCTCTTTGTCTTACCGAACAACAACAAAAACCAGAATTGCATCTCCTTATCCTAATAGAAACACTTCTGGGTTCAATTTATATCTTCCAAATTAAGAAAGAACCAGAGCAAAATGATAACTAACAAGTAACAAGACACAAATAGCAGAAGAAAATGTCATTATTATTGTTGCAACTAGTATCAAGTGAAAACCACCAAGCAATGGCATTAGCAAATTCAAAATATGAAGAAGTAAATACAAAAAAAAGCCGTAGGGGTTCAATATATACAATATATACACAGACTCTAATTTTTTCGTCAAATGAGGTTCGGACGAACTTGAGCTCCACCTAGCTCCACCCCTGCCACCAAGAATAGCAGAGATATACATACAAGAACCTAAGAATACAGATTTCGTTAAGGGTGAAAGAAGCTAACCTTGAAAGAAGATTAGGGTTTTACTATAGTATTGTTGAAGTAGGTGAGAGTGGGTTTATCTTCTGCTCAGATAAAGGAAACTGATAGTGTTGTGAAGAGACGATTAGGTTATATAATGAAACCAACCTAAAGGTCTGAATAGACGGTCGTTGTTTCTCTTGAACCTTCTAGTCAATCTCAGCCGTTCAACTCACGTTTTGTTTGTCCTGCTTTGGAATACTCTAGAAAGTTTTCATGTCGCAATTGATTTATTTACTCATACACCCCTTACACTTTGGCAAACTGCAATTTGGTTCTCCTGATTTTCAACTTGCATCCGGAGCCATGGGTTTGGAATCCAAATTGTTACTAGGTTAACAACGTTAAAATCAACACAATTGGAGAACAATATTAAGGAATTTTAGTAAATTAGGGCTTGTTTGGTCAGATGAGATAAAATCGAATTTTTGACCAAACTAACTCATTATTTAAATCAATTTATCAAAATAATACGTTTTTTAAAATTTTTTACAAAACTAATATAAACATATTTCTCAATAACATTTTAGGCTATTTTTATTTAAAAAATCTAACGGGCAAAAACTGACGGTGTTAAATGAATAAACGTTACTCTCAGTAACGTTTTAAAAGCAAAATGTACTTCTGAGTAACGTTTTATAAAACGTACTTCAGAAGTACGTTTTATGCTTAAAACGTTACTCACAGTAACGCTTATTAAGAATCTGATCACGGGCCCTCCAAATATAAAATTGAATTCTGCAAAGTAGGAGAATATTTGTCCTTAGTTATTAAAATGTTACTAAGAGTAACGTTTTAGTTAAAAAAACATGACTGTCAGTTACGTGACTTTGTTAAAGTGATATTCTTCTATTTTTCAAACTAATTACATACGATTATAAAATGCGTGTTGTTGGAAGAATGTTCTGCATATTCCAACAATATTGATCAATAAGTTTTTACTTGTGTGGCCCATTATTGAATATTATTCAAAAAACTTCATCAGGTATGAATTAAATAAGTCGAGTTAATATATCGTATGATGTTAAGTTTTTACTATAACTCTAAATTTATCTTTTTTATTTATTAATTATAAAAAAAAAAATTTTACTTTTATGTGTAGGACAAAAATGAGAAACTTTGAACATCATGTGATGGTTGCTTTGTATTGGGGTGGCGAAATAATTACTGATATGAATGGATTTAGGTATTCTCAATGTGCTAGAACGATTATTAGCATGTCTACCTCAACCAACTATGTTGTATTGGTTGGTTTGTTGCATAAGCAAATGGGAACAAATAGTGAAAATATTCAAATGAATATTTCTGGAAAATATCCATGTTCAATTCAAGGTAACAATATAAGGTTCATTGAATTTAATATTGAGAATGACCAATCTTTGTTACAATTCCCTTTCATACCTCAAAAATTTGCGAATAAGGTTGATATAAATGTTTTGGAGATGTATGTAAAGATAAAAAAAATAAATCAAAATGATGTATTTCAAATTAGTGGTCAGCATGGTTATCAGTTATCACATGAATCTATTGGCTCAAAATTATAGATTTGCCACAGTTAGTCAACCTCATTTTACAGAACCGATTGTTCAACCATCATTCCAGAGATTGTTAATGCATGACCATCGATCATTTGATGAAGGTTCAAGTAGCCAAATACATAGAGATAATAGTCACAGGGAATATGAGGCAAAATAAAATAATAACTTTATATTTAACTGAATTTTCGTGTAATAATTTAATAAGATAATTTTTTATTATCAGTATACACAAATTATATCCTATTGATTGAAGAAATAACCTTTTAGAGTACAAATTGTCACTTTTAAAACAGGCATCTATATTTCATTATCTTGCTAAAATTTAAAACTAACATATTTTTTTCACAGGGATAATGAGACTAACATTGATCTATATAATGATGTAAATGCTGAAATTAGTGATGAAAGTTGAGAAGAAGATGAACCTTCACAAGATGATGATGGGAGTGAACCTGATGAGGATGTCGATGATACTAGAGATTTTTCTCAAAATGATACTAGAGTAAGTCTTCATAATCAATATGAACAAGGTGTGCTTGAAATGCAAAATCATGATATACCTTACTTTAGGACATTAAAGAATGAGGAAGACATTTTCATGTCTACATGTGAATTTAAGATGGAATATTGTTCTGTGTGGTCCGAAAAAGCCAAAAAAGACCTTAAAAAAGGTATATTTTTTTAGTAGTAAAGAAAAGTTGAAACAGGTCGTAACAATTTGGAGTTTGCAAAAAAATAAAGAATTCAAGGTGGTAATATCAATCAAGAGTCTATGGGTTGTAAGATGCAAGTTCTATAGTTTATTGGGTTGCTTGTGGTTTCTTCGAGACCGTAAGGTTGGAGATAACCTTTGGAAGATAGGAAAATATATTGAAAATCATAGATGTGAGACTGAAGGGCTTTCTAGAGGTCATGCCAACCTAAATATTAATTTGATTGCATCTTTACTTCTAAACCAAATTAAAAAAAATTCTAAGTTTTTGGTGGTAGATGTCATTTCAAAGGTTTATGAAAAGATTGGCCATCAAGTGGCATATTGAAAAGTGTGGCTTGGACGTCAACGCACATTTCAAATGGTGTATGGTGACAATGAGAAATCATTTAGTGATTTACCAAAATTTTTTGCAGCTTTTCAACACTTTAACCATAGAACAGTTGTAAAATGGAAACATGAAGAGTCTATGAGTTCATTAGAGGTAAAAACTTTTGAATTTGTATTTTGGGCTTTTCAAGTCATGCATCAATGGATTTCAAACATGTCGCCCTGTTATTTCAGTAGATGGAACTTATATGTATGGAAAATATGAAATCAAATTATTAATTCCGGTTGGAATTGATGGAAATGATAACATTCTTCCTCTAGCGTTTGCTATTGTAGACAAAGAGTCAAAAAATGCATAGAAGTGATTTTTTAAAAATTTGAGCGCACATGTGATAAAAAGTAGAGAAGATATATATGTTACATCTGATAGGGCAAAAGGAATCTTGTCTAGTTTGCAGGAGTTGCGACGATTTCAGGAACCTCGAGCCCTTTGCATAAGGCATCTTAAGAGCAACTTTCAATCTAGATTTTCAAACAAACACCTCAATAGATTGATGTGGAGGTGTCACGACCTAAAAGTAGGGCCTAGATGTGACATGACGAAGAAGAACCCGAGGGATCTCGATCAAGCCATCATAGCATCATCACACACATCATCGGTTTGGAAGCGCGAAAACATAAACACATAACACATAATTATAGGAAAACGGAGCTTTGGACTCAAGCTATGGGGATGTTGTCGGGAATGGGATGAACATGAATCACATAGCACATAACAAGTGTTTCTAAGGAGCGGGTAAGTAGGACTCAAGCTATGGGGGCATACCGGGTTAGGGGACTTTCAACATAAGCACATTCCCAACATTCACAATCGCATAAGCATAATGATAAGCATAATCAGAACATAATTTCCATAACATAAATTCCAATTGTCATAACAACCCAAAATAAGCATAATATAACGTGCAAGAGTATAGTGTGTCCAATATTTCCTCTACATAGAAAGAGTGCGGCCTCGACATAGTTTAGGGCTCACCCTCAATACATGAAATAAGAAAGTAAAACAATACAAGGAAGAGAGAAGTAGATATTGCCCTTGGACAAAGGGCTCACCACAAGCAAATAGCTTCAAGAAAATCACTCGTCGTGCAAAGGTAGATAGAGGTCGTCACTGGTGCCTACATGGTTAGAACATGTAGATAAGAGTATGGGTTAGCACAATAAAGCACTAAGTATGCGGGTATGCAAATGCATATGCACATTAACCTATAACAACCTACGTGGCAAGGGCACATACATAAAAGAGAATATAGGAAAGGATAATGTATCAATATACCATGATGATCATGATGCATGAGATGCCATAATGCTTATAATATAGAGGGGATGAAACCATAACCGACATCCAAATTCATGTGAGCTACAACATGAACTTGTCCAATGAGTCCTCCCATTGGATCGGAGAAGATTACTTGCCAAAGGTAATCTATACCACACCTTACGGGCCTCCTATTTCGGTGTCATGGCCACCTTCCTTACGGGTCTCCTATTTCGGAAAGATTTACATAACATAGCATATCATATCAAAGCATACCTTACGGGCCTCTCACTTTGGTAGCAACCTACGTTGGCACATAGTTTCGGGAAAGGAGTGAGACCCTTTGGGATAGCCCATTTACTACTCCAATTCATCTCGATACTAAGTCATCATCCCACAAGAGTATGTATACATATACATGCTTTTAAAATGGAAGCTTGACACTTGAACATCAAATCATGCATACTAGGGCTTAAAAGCCAAAATCGCTTTCATTACTCTTATGCATACTTAACAAGAGTCAAACACATTTCATAGTCATGCTCCATGGGCTAAAAATCCAAACAACCTTTCATGCCAAACATTATGCATAAGAGTAGCTCCATACTTGTCATACATGTCATATCATATTGGTGTAAACACTCATGTTGCTCAAAGAGCCATATCATAGACTTAGTGTGATTACAACTTAGTCATAACCCATACTTGTTCAAAATCATAGTCATAAACATGTTTGGGACTTAGTCCACATCAAAATCCATGACCATGCATGTAAGTGTCATGAGGAACAATGAGAATAACATGTATACTAGAATTCAAACTTGAGGTAAAAATCACGATTTTACTGCTGTTCCTTTCAATTTTCTGTGCAAAATTTTTGAGAACTTTGGATGCTTGTAACTTTGTCATTTTAAGTCTGATTCAAGCGATTCTTGATGCTAAATTGTGAATTTTCCCACAAGGAACGTCGTGGTATTCTTAGTTTTGATTGTTGAGGCTTTATTATTGTGATTTTTCTGTACATAGTCGTTGTTCTGGTGAATTTTAGTGGAAATTTTGGGAGTTTGTAACTTGAGCATTTTAAGTCAGTTTTTAGCAATTTCTGATGTTATTTTGTGGGGGGGTGGGTTTCACAAGTATCATCGTAGTATGATTAGTCTTGCCCAGGGAAAATATATATTTGATATTTTAGGTGATTTAGTTGTTGGATTGGGCTGGAATGTGTAAATTCATGTTGAATGTGTTGGAATAATGGGCTTGAGTGGTATATTTTCATGCCTTAGGCTAGAATCTATATTTTATGTCCTATTTTAGGTTTTTGGGTAGTTGAAAGCATGTTGTTTAGTTGTGGCTTGTTCATTTTACTGTTTCATCTTTTGTTTCATGCTATTGGTACTGAATAGTTTAGTAGACTTGTGGAATAGAAATTTTGTGTACCCAATGCGCTTATAGGGGTTCGCTCGGGTTTTACTTTAAATTGCGCATGTATCTCCTGTTTGGGCATGCGGTGGCCTATTCAAGTATAGCTAGTGTAGTATTTTTAGTTAGTTTTTGAGGATTTTTCTTTCTGTTTCCATAGAATGTATATTCTGTCTCCTATTTAGGTTTTTATTCTCCTTTTTTATATTGTCTTTACCTTTCTTGCTCAGTCGGCCTATGATGCCTACTGAGTACCTATTGTCCTGGTACTCATAATACACTTTGCATCTACTTTTGTGAGGCAAATCTGAGCACCATTCACAAACATTGTTTGATCAAGCTCGTAGCAGCCCTCGTCGATGACCAGGGTGAGCAATCAATGTTTCTGGATCATTTTATATCCTTTTGCTTAGTGGCCCATCTTCTTGTATATTTCGAGACTAACAGATCTTGCAGATATTTTTGGCCGACTTTGGCACTTGTACTCTTTATTTTGTTGTAGTAGCTTTATACTGGTGACTTCTTGGTTTTGGGAGGGATCTTTCTATTATATTCAGTCAGTCCTTGCTTTTGTTTATTTGTATTGTCTCTTGTATGTTGATTCGGTAAGTTTTCCCCCTTATATCCTTTACTTATAGTTCGGTGTTAAGGGTTGGCTTACCTATCGGCGGATTATTATTTCTATCTTGATTTTCATCTATATTTGTTATTATCTTATGATTTATGGGCCATAGTCTAGGCATAGGCTACTGATGCCCTAAACCTATATGGTTCAGTGCCAATAAACTACTATGTATTCACCTGGTGAGACTCGAGAGGCGTAGATCCTTGTAGATTGGAATAGACGACTTTAGTCTGATAGAGGTTATACTTAGATAGGTCGTGGCATTATGGGAACTTCATTACTCACATGATCAGTTTAATTCTTTGGAATGTTCCCGAGACATATCAGACTCTTCTCAAATTTAGAGGAGATCAACGGGCCATTTAGAAGCTCAGATAAAGACCTCTTATAATTTGAGACCAGAGATTTTCTAGTGATTTGTTACTTATCCTCCCATTATGAGATTGACAGAAAGGGATTAACTACATCTTGTATACCCATAGTTTGAGGCTATATTATTTGAGGCCATATCATTTGAGGCCATATTGTTTGAGGCTATATCGTTAACGTTTGAGGCCATATCGTTTGAATTTATGTTGGACTAGTTTGAAGCCTAAGGCCATGTCAGACTATATTGTCCATGTCTAACCATATTTGCGGTAGAGGCCACGTTGGGACCAAAGCCTGGGTCTAAGTCTAGGTCACACCCTGGGTCTAAGATTAGGGTAAAACCTGAGTGTAAGGTGAGGTTGGGGTGTCCTATGAAAATTGTGATTACATATGTGTCATTGTGTTCTGAGATCATTTGAGCCTTGAAATTGTTAGACATTATTCTAGCATATTTTTCTTCACCTTATCATTGTGTGTGGTGTACCTTCTATGCTTATGGGGCCCCAATTAGCATACAAGCATATACAGTAGGGCCTTACATCTGTGTACATCTCAACACTGTTGTTCAGTTTCTGGTTGCTTCCATATTCACATGCATACTTACCCAGTTCTTGTGTTTAGTGGCTTATGGAGTTATACTTTAGATTATCCCTGCTTTATTTATTGTTCTTACTTAGTCGTCTTATGATTCCTACTAGGTACCTTATTTCTAGTACATATACAACACTTTTCATTTTTTGTGTGGTGCTGAACCGAGCATGAGCCAGTAGTGTTGATTCCCCCTGTCGTTATTGTCATTTTTGGAGACTTGTTGTGAGCTATATATATATCTTGTAACTCAGTTGATGTGTATCATGTCTATATTATCTCTTTGTATGTGATTTACATATGCTAAGAGGGGTGTCTCATAGATGTTCATATTATATAGTATCACCTCTGCTTTTATTGTCATTGTCAGTTGGTTTTCTTTTTGTAACAACTAGAAAGTTTTTGAAAATCTCCTTGCGGTTGGCCTTATATGATGTACTACTGGTCATGATTAAGTTTTGGTAGCCACGGGTCTAGTTTAAGTGGCCGAACGTAAAATGGGCTAGTTGGTGGCTTAGAGGGACAGTTTGGGCAGTGTACTTCAAACGGTCACAACTTTTGATGTGGGTTGAACCATGTGGGCTACTATATATCAAATTGAATCTCGTTGAGTTATATTCGCAACTCAACTGGTTTCACTCAATTCTATGTTTAGATGAGGAGGTTATGGCCCAAATAGTGGAACTATCTAAAATTCGGAAGACATTGGAGATAGGCTAAAAAAAGTGGCTAAGGGTAAGGCCACGGTCCGTGAAACTTTTCAAGGTCTGTGTGGGGTGTCGTGGGGTGATCCAGTAAGAATGGGGTGGTCAGGAACCACCCCATGAGACAAGTCTTGAACCACAGACCACTAAACGGTCTGTGTGCCCTTGGACGACCCGTGTACTGTCCCGTCAAGTGGGACAGTGGCTTGGCCAAGCCATGGGTGAGTTTATGTGGCTAAGGTTAGACTTAGGGGACAAGTACATGGCCAGTCAACCTCCAAACAGTCCATCAAAAGTGTCCCTCAAGTTTTCCAGAAAGTCTTCCGAGAGTTTGCGTTAAAAATTTGGCTAAGTATTGTTTGATGGTGCAGGGGGACTGTAACAACCCGAACATTTTCAAAATCTACTAATGGTTGGAATTCTATGATGTACTACAATCCATGGTTGAGTTTTGGTAGCCACGGGTTGAGTTTAAGTGGCCAAATG
>JBCEWC010015537.1:0-13665 GCA_038996855.1 Solanum aculeatissimum
TCTCATGTTATGATTTTGGCTTATATTATCATGTTAAGATTATGGCTTGAATGTTAAGTATGATGTATGATTATGTGTTATGTGCAAGCATGTTCCTCCCATTCTCGATTTTCCCCCATAGCTTGAGTCACAAGCCCCTAAACCCTTAGAGCTTATGTGCTACATGATTAGCTTCCGCGTTTCCAAACCGATGATGAGTGTAATAATGCTATGATGGCTTGATCGAGGGTCTTCGGGTCCTCTTTCGCCATGTTACATCTAGGCCCCCTATCTGGGTCGTGACAAAGGTAGCCACATAAGAATGCACGAAATCAAAGTCAAATGATATAAGATACTCTTTTCATTCATTTGACCGCATCTTTTTGAATTTTATATATATATATATTAGCTACTCACAATCATCTTGTCTGGTCCTTAATACAATCATACACACACTTAATTTATCGAACTCCATATACTCCTCGCTGTATTGCATCAAAGAAAACACTCTTAATACTAATAGAACGTCATAGTCATACTCGTCATTTATCATTCTCTCAAATTGTTACTAGTATCAAAGTCTTCTTAGCAACACATTATCACCTTCAAATATTTCAATTCATGACCTCCACTCTTTTCATTTAAGCATTTCATGAAAGATATAGATCACACCCCAAGTCTAATAGCAGAAATTTCAAATTTATAGTACTTTTCTCATCGAGGTAAATTTATTTAATCATACCTAAAGTCAATTTCATGCAATCTTTCACATACCAAATTTCAATTACCATTCAAAGTATCTCTACCTCATACCGTAGTGCCCTTATAAGTCATCTACCATTATTTGAACAATCTAAACCAATATAAAATGCAGAATCTTTCACACATTATTGTTTATCACTCAATTCTATCTTTATAAAAGTCATTGATAACTCTTAGTAAGTTTGTGCCAAACTAGTTCGCATTGTATAGTCATATATGAATTGAAAGGCGAACATCTATACAACCTCCAACTTCGAACTAAAGGTCTATACAAGATGTCTTATTTATTTAACTTTTTTTTGGATTCTTCCGATGACACCAATTTTGGATACCCTGAACTCTTCAATATATCAGACTCTTGTTCCTTTACTAACACTTCAATATATTAGACTCTTGTTCCTTCACTAACTCACTTATTAATTTTATTCTCTGACTAATAACACATAACATTTTACCTCATGTTCTAAGCCGAAACTTTAAGTGGAACACTTCTTTAGGCCCTACAACAGTCAAAAGTAACTAAATTTATGGTCCAAACCACGTACAAGTTCTTCCAAATGCTAAATACTCATTGTTATCCATTATTTCTTATCTTACCAATTCATATCTTGACAAATATACTACCAAAAATATAGACTAACAATGAAAACTTGAATCTTTATTTTAACTTGTACCCCAATTCTTTTATCTATTGATTAGCTCATAACTTAAGCTCTTTAATTCATGTATCTTAACTTTTTATTGATCACCTCTTTATCAACCTAATCATATTCCTTATAAGAAAAATATTCAATGTACTAATTACCACACTCAAAATCATAAAAAGAGATTATCACCATATTCAAGATGCACGTATATAGATTTTTTTTCAAATATTACCCAATAGTTTTAAAATTCAAATCAATGATACGTAACAGTATCATCATAACCAAGGCAAAACAAATGAAATCACATGGCGTTAAATTTAATTTTCTACTCTCTCGAAAGATACATTTTTTACCTTTACCATCAGAGTGAATGTCCCTACATCTCACTAATTTATTCATTTATGACTCTAGCTCCTTTCAATTCTATTGAAGCAGTATCTCAACACATTCTATATCTTTTCTTATGATCATATTACTCATCAAATAGTAGCAAACATAACTTTTGATACATGCAAATTGTATTTACCATACTGAATTCACTCAATAAAAAATCATTATCATATTATTGCATCTTGATTATAATCCATCACGAACTCTTATTATCATTATGCTCTTTAGTCGTTGTCATCATCTCAAGGTTAACCTCATCATTGATATGACACCTAAACCTATTTATCAGACTAATTTAAAGGACAAACTCGATTCTTGATACACTTTCTTACTAAAACTCTCAATTGGTTTTGCATAAGTATATTCGTTGGGATTTTCCTTACTCATAAGCTTATCATTTTGATATTATATATTTATCATTTTTGAACCACTCCCTTGGTTTTATTATGGATCAATAGACCTCATTCAAAAAACTCTGAATACACCTCACAACCTAAATGCATTAATTATAACAAAGACCCACCACTAAAATCTTTCTTATAAATAATGTTTAACCCAAGCATCCACAGTAACAACTAGTTGATTGTCCAAATATGAATGCCATATTAAATCTTATTAAATGAGTCTGTGATACACTAATAACCCCTTAAGTTGTTAGTATTTGCACTTTGAGATATCCATTTTGTTTATACCACTAATACTATATCGTGAAAGTCCATTAGATCCACCACTAGAACTCATCATACCTATCAAGAAAGTAGTATAAACTAATTTGCATACTTTTACCCATCAATTAGTTGTAAAACATTATCCAATTCATCATGACTCTAGCCTAAGTAATACACATTTTTTTCATAAATTCAGTCGCTAGAAAAAGTAACACACTACATAACTTTAACCAAGTAAGCATCGGTGTAGTTGTGATAGTTGCATCATCATCCTCTCTAGTATTCACTCAGTTTATGAAACCATAATACGTATTCTGACCTCCATTGGCAAAAACTCATTCTTATCGTTATTTAAGAAATTCATACATCTTATAATACTTTAGTAATAGTAGTTTGCAGATTTACAGAATTCATTATCTAGTTATCTCTTTTTAACATTCCACCTTTAATTGTTGAACCACTTCCGATATCATATATACTACATCAATATTATTTGTGTTTCTAGATAACTAATCCTAAAAATAATAATACATTCAAGAAATCCCTCAAATCTTTGTCTAACCTCATCACTCAAATATCCTCAAAGTGCATCGTTGAGTCATCACCTCACTCAATCTCTTCTAATCATTGAACATTTTAAATCTAACAACACATCCTTTTATAACTATATCACTTACACTTTAGTACCAGATCTAATATTAAAGCCATATACAACTCATAAATTACTCACATAAAGAATAAGGCATGAATCATCTCTATAAATGAAAGGGAATGAAATAAAGTGTTACAGAATCACACTAAATCAAGGACGCACAATGGAAAAAGAATAAACAAAAGAAACTTTTCTAACAGTCTTCATAACCTCTCGAAGATAAGTATAGACGTCTCCATACCAATCCTCGAGACTCTACTAGACTTGACTTGTACACATGTGATACCTATGAACCTGGGGCTCTGATACCATCTGTCACGACTCAAAAATGGGTGTGATGACACTCATCTTATCCCCACCAAGACAAGTTAGCCAAAAATCCAATTATAATGATAAAGTATGAAATAGATAATAAAAATAAAAGTTTAACTGCGAATAATAAGTCAGCTTACTTTAAAAAATATTATAAAACCTGATTGTGCGATTGTCATGTGCACAATCCTCTAATGTGTTACAATAGATTTGAAAAAAAAATACAAGTCTCAAATGATGTTGTCTCTAAAGTATAATAATATAATAAATAGGAGGAGGAGGACTCACTGAGATGACAAATAGTTACCTCACTAATCTCCACAGAAAGCCTCTAATAAAAAGAAAGAAGATAATATCACAAAGATCCGAGTGCATAACCTACAAAAATATAGAAGCAAGGGGTGAATATCAACCACACGGTACCCAACAAGCGAACTCCTAAATGCAAAGTCAAGTAATACAGAATAAGAGTACTCCTAACTCTCCAACCAAACATCCAATCCTAAAACTTGCATAAAATTAATCCAACCCAACAGTTCACAATGTACCTAACATACAGCTCAATAACCACATTAATATTTATAGATCAACAACATAAGAATCAATCTCAACCATCACAAGTTCCACAAAAGGCACTCATAAGTTCTTAAACGATAAAGATATGTAATGCAATGCAATGTCAATGTCATGTATAATGATGCATGTCTGACTGAGTGATACACACCCGCTATCTCTCAGTCCGGGATCCATGGGAGACTTTTAGTCCATGCATCCGTCGTGGCGTGCGACATGATCCTCGAATCATAATATCCGTCGTGGCGTGCAACACAGCCCACAAATCATAATATTCGTCGTGGCATGCGGCACGACCCTCGAATTATAGTATTCATTGCGGCGTGCGACGCGTCCCTCAAAATGGTACATCCTCTTAGTTTCTCATTCTTTCTCAATTCACATAACCTTTGTCACATTCTTGTCTCAGAATCAATGCAATTAGACATGTTCATATAAATAATGAAGAGATGACCATTATTCTAACAATGCACAACAACAAAATCATGATACAACCTCAACAAAACAATCAATAGATCTTTCAAATTATTCTCGACATATCACATTTCAATATATAAACAAGCTGCCTTATATTATCCCCTTTTCATCATCAAGATTATTCAATAAGAACAATCAAACCATCATCAAGTCACATTAATCTCAAACAACAAGGAAAATACAAGTATCTATATACTTAACAAGACTCGAGAAATTCACTTGCCTCAATTAATCAAACAATTACTTTAAAACTTGAGCCTTTCGTAACGCTTTCAAATAATCAAAATCTGTTTAAATACATAATCTACATAAGAATATGAATATAATGACACCCATATTGCTATATTTATTTTTCGATACAAAAATCAGGTCAAAAAGTCACCCCGAGCTCTCAAATTCGAATCTAAAAATTTCTCTCAAAATATATTTACCCATAATAAAATAAACTTATATGTCAAATTTCAGCTAAAGCGGATCGTTATTCGATCCCTAAATCAAGATTTTATCTTAAGAACCCTAGGACTATATTTTCTTAATTTAGCATTAACTATACACGTTTTTGCCCTAACAATCTATTCATAATCACGTAAAAGTTTATTAGAAAGGATGAGAACAATTACCTTGATGATTTAGTACAAAAATTCTATTTTTTCTTCTCTTTTTTTTCTTTCTTTTTCTTCCCGTACTTATTTTCTTTTCTGCGTATCGTCTGTTCATTTCTTTTCCCCTTTTGATTTTAGAATTGGGCATTCAGCCCTTTTCACCCATTTATTTTATTTTTTTCAATTTTCTTTTCCTTTTTTTTCTTTTTTTTAAAATAATTAAATACTAAAGTAACAAATTTTACTAATTCTATTTTAATAATTATGAATAAAGTGATATAGGGTATTAAACAAATTAATAATTTACTCCACCAATCCTATAAATTATCTAAAATTACCCATCAACTAAATAATCGTAATTACCAAATAGTCTAAAAATTTTAATTTTAATTTACAGAAAAGATCTTTTATGAAAAAATGTGGACTCATTCTCAAAATGACCTAACGGGTCATTACACAGATCCTGAGACAGTTGTCGAGGCCCTAGTCAGAGGTAAGGGAATAGGTCGAGCTAGAGGTTGTGCCGGAGGAGCGACACCAGTTAGAGGGCAGACTAGAGGGGCTTCTCCAGAGCCACAAATAGAAGTTGGTGAGGACCAGGTTATTCCAAAGCCCACAGTTGCACCTTTACTTCAGGATACCCTATTGAGGAAGATGGGCATGTTTGAGAACTTCATTCAGGGGGTGGCGCAACAAGCACGCAGGGAGTTTCTCAGACAAGAGTGGGAAAACTGACTTTAGGGCAGCATCAGGGCCCAATTCATTATGATCAGGTGGGTCAGTCCCCAGTGGTTCCCGCACTGGATATTGGGGCACAAATCACTCCAGAGGTTGTTCTAGCTGCAGATGATCAACTTAGGTACGAGACATTTCAGAAGATGAAACCACCTCAGTTTCAAGGGGGTAGGAGCGAGGACGCTCATGAGTTTTTGACCTCATCTCATGAGATGCTAGAGACAGTGGGTTTGGTTGATCAATGTGGTATCCATTTTGTTACACTTCAGCTTCGTGGACCAGCTAGGGAGTGGTGGAGGACTTATGTGAGGTTCAGACCAGTTGGATCCCCTCTAGTGGATTGGGGTGTATTCTATAGTGCCTTTCAGGATCGCTTCATTCCTTGGAGTGTATGAGGAGAGCCGATTGAGGTTTGAGGACTTGAGGCAGGGGGGTATGACTATTACTAAGTATGAGGCTCATTTTTGTTAGTTATCTCAACATGTCTTAGCTATGATTCCAGATGAGGTGGAAAGAGTCTACAGGTTTGTAAAGGGATTGAATTTCTCTATTAGATCTTGTGTGTCCAGAGCAACTCGTGAGGGGGATTTCTTTCAATCTATTGTGAGAACCGCTAAGGATGTACAGTTGTTGGTTCGAGAGGTGTTTAGGGACCTTAAGAGGGCTTGTACTATGGGTCAATTTTCTGGTACCTTATCAGGAGGTAGAGGTTTGCATAGGAGTGGTGGATCTCTCAGGCGTCAGGATCTTGTATTTGCATCTATGCCAGCAGGTGAGGGTGGACAGATGTCTCGAAGGTCTCACAATTCTACCTGTGGTAGCCATAGTAGTTCATTTGGTGGACAACAAGCTTCTACCCCGCGGTCTTGTTTTGGGTATGGGGATCCAGGCTATCTGATTCTACAGTGTCCCTTTCAGATTCATTTGAGACCTCATCGTACTTACTCAGCAGCTTTAGTTAGGGATTTGGCTCCACCGGTCAGGGGTCAGGGTAGGGGTCAGACTACTAAAGGTGGCAGAAGTTCAGATGGTGGCACTTTTGTTCCATGTGGAGATCGAGGTGTTACTCAGACTTGGGGTGGCAGAGGAGCTCAGTGTTATGCTTTTCTTGGGAGACCCGAGGCTGAGGATTCAGATGCAATTATTACAAGTATTGTTCTAGTCTTTCATCAGCCTGCATCTGTGTTATTTGATCCTGGATCTACCTATTCTTATGTATCTATATACTTTTCATTTGGGTTTGATTTATTGTGAGATCGGATGTTAGTGCCCATGCATGTTTCTACACTAGTAGGTGAGTCTTTAGTGGTTGATCGAGTGTATCGATCCTATCTTATTTCTCTGACTGGGTATGATACTTAGGTAGATATGATTATTTTGGATATGGTAGACTTTGATGTTATCTTGGGGATGGATTGGCTTTCTCTTTATTATGTTATTCTTGATTATTATGCAAAAACTATGACCTTAACTATGCCCGGTGTACCAAAGATTGAGTGGAAGGGTGATAGTGGTTCTTACCCTAGCAAAGTTATCTTATACATCCATGCTCAAAAATTGATTAATTGGGGATGTTTGTCTTACTTGGATTTTATTCGAGATACTAGTATTGACCACCTTCTATGGAGTCCATTTGGGTAGTTCAGGAGTTTATCGATGTGTTTCCTACTGACCTTTCAGGTGTTCCTCCTGATGGATATATTGACTTTCCTATTGATCTAAAGTCGTACACTAAGCCCATCTCAATTTCTCCATATAGAATGGCTCTAGCTGAGTTGAAAAAATTGAAACAGAAACTTCAAGATTTGTTGGGCAAAGGTTTTATTCACTCTAGCGTTTCACCTTGGGGTGCCCCGGTCTTGTTTGTGAAAAAGAACGATAGATCTATGAGGATGTGTATTGATTATAGGTAGTTGAACAAGTTGACTGTCAAGATTATGTGCCCTCCTTCCCATATTGATGACTTATTTGATCAGCATCAGGGAATGTCTTTGTTCTCTAAGATTAACTTGAGGTCTGGTTATCATCAGTTGAGGATTAGCGCATCAGATATTCCTAAGACAACTTTTTAAACTCGTTATAGCCACTTTGAATTTTTTGTGATGTCCTTCGGGTTGACTAATGCCCCTGTAGCATTCATGGAGTTGATGAATAGGGTATTTCATCCATACTTAGATTCTTTTGTGATAGTATTCATTGATGACATCTTGGTATATTCTAAGACTGGGGTTGATCGTGTTCGTCATTTGAGGATAGTGCTACAGAGATTCAGAGAGGAAAACTTATATGCAAAATTCTCCAAGTGTGAGTTCTAGCTTAATTTAGTGGTATTCTTAGGACATGTGGTGTCCAGTGAGGGGATTAGAGTAGATCCAGCCAAGGTGGAGGCAGTTAGAGATTGGACACGACCTACTTCAGCTACCGAGATTCACATTTTTATGGGGTTAGTTGGGTATTATCGGCGATTTATTCAGGGTTTATTTTCCATTACATCCCCATTGACCTGGTTAACTCAGATGAATGTAGTGTTTCATTGGTCCGATGAGTGTGAGGAGAGCTTCCAAAAGCTCAAGACTTTGTTGACTTCAGCTCCTATTTTGACACTACCTGAGGTAGATGTGGACTTTATGGTGTATTGTGATGCTTCAGGGGTTGTCTTAGGTGGTGTGTTGATGCAAAAAGGGAAAGTGATTGCCTATTCTTCTAGACAATTAAAGGTTCATGAGAAAAACTATCCTATCCATGACTTAGAGCTAGCGGTTGTGGTTTTTGTGCTTACGTTGTGGCGTCATTACTTGTATGGTGTACATTGTGAGGTCTTCACTGATCATAGGAGTCTTTAGTATATATTTAGTCAGAAGGATTTGAACTTGAGGCAGCGTAGGTGGATTGAGTTGCTAAAGGACTATGACTTGACCATCTTATATCATCCGGAGAAGGCTAAAGTGGTGGTTGATGCCTTGAGTAGAAAGACTTCTAGCATGGGAGTCTAGCTTCCATTCAAGTTAAGAAACGACCTTTGGCTATGGATGTTCAATGTCTAGCTAATGGCCTAGTCAGGTTATGACTTTCTGATGAGGGTGGTGTACTTGATTTCATTAAGGTTCGTTCTTCCTTGATGGACCAGATTCGAGAGCACCAATTTGAGGTTGATAAGTTGTGTCTCATCAGGGACAAAGTGACCATAGGATAGACTAAGGAAGCAGTTCTTGATCATGATGGTGTTTTGACGATTGGAGGTCAAATTTGTGTGCCTAAGGTGGGTGACTTGTTTATATTGATTCTTGAGAAGGCTCATTGTACTCTTTATTCTATTCATCTAGGAGCAGCGAAGATGTATCATGACCCGAGTCAACATTACTGGTGTTGTTACATGAAGATGGACATCTTAGATTTTGTGTCCAAGTACTTAACTTGTCAGCAGGTTATGTGTGAGCACCAACGGCCTGGAGGTGAGTTTCAGAGGATGCCCATTTCTACATGGAAGTGGGAACGTATCACCATGGATTTTGTGGTAGGTTTGCCCACTACTGTGGGTGGTTGTGATTCTATTTGGGTGAGCTTTACATTAGTCAGATAGTTAGATTGTATGGTGTGCCTGTTTCCATCATTTCTGACTGGGGTTCACTCTTCACTTCACAGTTTTGGAGGGCCTTACAGCATGGACTAGGTACTCAACTAGATATGAGTTCAGCCTTTCATCCACAGATATACGGATAATCTAAGCAGATAATTCAGGTGTTAGAGGACATGCTTCGAGCGTGCGTGATTGATTTTGGTTCCCATTGGGACCAACACTTTCCCTTAGCAGAGTTCGCTTATAATAATAGTTATCACTCCAGTATTCAGATGGCTCCATTCGAGGCCTTGTATGGTAGACAGTGTAGATCTTCGATTGGCTAATTTGATTCCGCTAAAATAGACTTATTAGATGCGGACTTTCTTAGAAATATTATAGAGCAGGTTCGTATGATTCAATGTAGATTCTTGACCGCTCAGAGTTGTTAGAAGAGTTATGTAGACAGGAGGGTTCGAGCCTTAGATTTTAAAGAGGGTGATTATGTTTGGCTCAGAGTGTCACCCATGAAGGGTGTTATGCGATTTGGTATGAAGGGCAAACATAGCCCTCCATTCATTGGTCCCTTTGAGATTTTGGAGCGAGTTGGAGAGGTGGCCTATAGACTAACTTTGCCACCTAGATTATCATCAGTGCATCCTATGTTTCATGTCTCCATGTTCCGAAAGTACATGCCAGATGAGTCCCATATACTTTCATTTGATTTGATGGTGTTGGGTCCAGACTTGTCATTTGAGGAGGAGCCTATAGCTATTTTGGATAAATAGGTCCAAAAGATTAGAAACAAAGAGATTACTTCAGTGAAGGTACAATGGAAGAACCATCCAATTAGAGAGGCAACTTGGGAGACGAAGCCTAATATGCGTGCCAAATATCCTCACCTTTTCTAAGCTTCAGGTACCTTATTTTACCTTATGTTCGAGGACGAACATGATTTTTAGTGGTGAATAATTTAATGACCCGTTAGGTCATTTAAATAATTAATTCTCTCATTTTTATAAAATATTCTTCTTGTAAATTTTAAACGAGTATCCTGGATTATTTGATAACTATGATTGTTTAACTTATTGGTATATTTAGAAAATTAGATTAATTTATGGACCAAAGATTTAAGTTACTTAAGTACTACTTAACCTATATATTAAAGTAAGTTAGTGGGGTTTAATATTTTTACTCCATAACCTGAGAAACAGAAGAAAAAGAGGAGAAAACTAACCTGCCGACGTGGGAGTCGAATAATATTATTTTTGAGGTAAACATTGCCTCTAATCCATAGTGATAAGCAACTATCTTGTGAGAATGTATATGTAATGTTAATTACCATTACTGTATCTTTTTTTAAGTTGAAAAGAGAATGAAAATTGAAGATATGTGTTGCACGTTTCTTGAGAAAGATGGGAGACAAGATATGACCTCTAGTAATGTCATTGGGCAACAACCAAAGTAATTAATAAGAGATATTAAATGTTTATAGGGTAGATAGACTTGACAATTTTTATATTATGCAAGCAATTTAGAATTTAGGAGTGATCCAAGTATTTTTTTTCTTTTCCCTCATCTACACAATTCTATTAGTGCTTTAGGTTCTCCGATTTAGCAAGCATGTTACTGCTTTTATGCTCCTTTGGATGTAAATATATAGATATATATATTTTTATATTAATATTGGAGAAAAATTGAAACTTAACCCAAGGCTTAAAATTTTGGGAATTGATTATGGAATTGGTTAGTTTTTTAGGTATAGGCTAGACATATAATAAATGGGTGTTGTTTGTTTCAAAATTTAATTGTGAATTTTTATTTCATTAAATCGTGGTGCTACAGATTTTATTCAAAAGGGAAAGACTCAAGTGTTTGATTAATCGTGATTCAACTAAGACAAGTGAATTTTTAAAACTTTGTAATTGTCGTAGAATTCTCAAATTATTCTTTCTTCTACGTGTGATTCATGAAATATTTTTAAAATTATAAACTTGAGGTGATTGAATGTAAACATGAGTTGGTGTGGTGCTGTGACACTTGAACTGAAAATGTGATTAAGTGGTGAAAATTCTATACTGAAAAATATTGTTGTGGTTGGTGATTGTGAGAGAATTTATTTGTGGACTTCATCTCATGTGCATTCATTCTGTTTCACTGATGAGTCGCGAAAACACAACTCTGATAATGCTTTTTACTTAGAATTTTCATAAGTTCTCAAGCAAATTTGAGTGTTTAATGTTACGTTTAGCGTTATTTTCAGGAAATTAGGTAGAGGCATGGATACAGGCAAAAAGGAGGCAAAAAATACAAAAAATGACATTGTCAGCCTCACACGGGCACCTTCACGGGCCGTTGAGCTTACACGGGTCATAAGGGTGGTCCGTGTATGTTGGCAGTGAGCACTACAGGTCGAGGCAAAATAAAAAAAAATTCACCTCATGATAGGCCTCACAGTCCATGCATATCCTCACGGACCGTGTATCTGATCATGAAGGGAGGCAAAAAGTCCAACCGTAAGTGCACAAGAAAATACTTCCAAGAGACCACACGGTACACTTCACGGGTTGTGGGATGGTTCACGGATCGTTATCCCAGCCGTGAAGAGAGGCAAAATGTTTGAGCTGAGAAAGCAACAGAAATTGGGCTATGTAAAACCACACAGGACCCATCATAGGTCGTGTGGGTGCTCACGAGTTATATTGCTAGCCGTGAAGGGAGGCAGAATCTCTGGCCAATAATGCACTAAAAATTATCTCTAAGGCAGGCCAAAAGGTACCCTTCACGGGTCGTGTGGCGTTACACAGACTGTCTCTCCTTCCGTGGTGAGAGGCAAAGACTTTAGCTGGAACTGCACAGGAAATATCGCTAAGTGTAAACTCACGAACTGTTACACGGACCGTGAAGTGTCTCACGGTCCGTGTAGTTGTCGTCATCCATGCCAAAGCCCGTATTTCCTATTTTAGTTTAGATTAGGTTTTAGGTCATACATATATATATATATATATATATGTTTTTAGGTTATTTTTGAGGATTATTGACGGTTGGTTATCGAAAGCTTGAGAGAACAACATTGTAAAAGTCATTTTTATCGAGTTTGTGATTTTGCACCAAGTTGTTTGTGATCGTGATCCATAAATTCACTGCGTATTCAATTGTAAGTGTTGATTATGATGTGTTCATCTTATTGTAATTTAATTTCTTCAATCATGCTAGGCTAAACCCACAACTAGGGTTGTGGGAACCATGATAACCAAGAAAGATAGGAATATTTAGGGCAAAAGTCGAAGGTGATCATCATATACATCATAGGATGTCTTCAATTTAATCTAAGTCTTAATGAGTCGACGCGTTAGGGTAACCCTGTATTTATTACATGCCAAAGAGGGATGTAGTGATTAGGAAAAGAATCCTATGACAGAATTTGGGATTATAAACCTAGTCTAAGTGCTCGAGACCGAGATGTGAGAGCATCCTGGGGTCTAAAATAAGGGTAAAATAGGTAAAACATTCTGAGACCGGAAGGTGATGAACGATATGCACCTAAGAGGGACTGGAAGGTGAATTAGGTGTTAACTAATTTCTTACTCTGTGTATGTGATCGCAATCGTAGAAGCCTTAAGTTTGAATATCAGAATTGGTGTCATTGGGACCACAAACCTAGTCTAGCAATACATTGTTGAATTCCAGTAGTCATTTTAGATAGTTAATCAGTAGAATAAGCTTGACAATTAATTTTTATATTACTACAAAACTCCCATTTTCATTTTGCATTTTTATTTCGAAAATAGTTATTACACTTGGAACTAAGTGTTGGTAGCTTTATTTTCACTCATTCCCTATGGGAGCGACCCCAACTCTTGTTTGATTCTATACTTGATCAACGACCACTTTGCACTTTGTTTGAGGTGTGAATTTTGGAGTATCAAATTTTGACACTGTTGCAAGGAAATACAGCGAAGATATTGTCTATTAGTGCTAATTTTGGTGTAATTCTATTTCCTGATTTTACTTTTTGTTTTGTTTGATTGGTACTATAGGTGATAGGTAGTGCATGTCCACCACCCGAAGTAAGAGCGAACCATTGATTGCGTACGACCCAGAGCTACAAAGATCAATTAGAAGGATGAATTCACAGGAGCGAGAAACTCCGAGGCGACGTGAGTTGGCCCTAAATATGGAGAATAGGGGCAATGATGGGATAGGTATGCATGATCTTGATGGGATGGAGTACAACTGTCACGACCCGGATAGGGGCCTAGATGTGACATGGCGAAGGAGAACCCGAAAGTCCTCGATCAAGCCATCATAG
>JBCEWC010015538.1:0-13665 GCA_038996855.1 Solanum aculeatissimum
ATGTCATGGATGACATCAAGAAAAATATGATGTCATGGATGACATCGAGAAAACCTTTTTTTTTTTGGATCATTACAAATACTAAAGCCATCCATCTTGTGCAGAGACTTGTAGAGAAATATAGAGAAAGGAAGAGGGACCTTATATGGTGTTCATTGACCTTGAAAAGTCTAATGACAAAGTCTCAAGGGATGCCCTCTGAAGGTGCTTGGAAGCTAGAGGTGTCCAAATTGTTTATATTACGACGATAAAGGACATGTACTAGGGAGCCAAGAATCGGATTAGAATGGTGCGAGGAGACTCAGAGCACTTTCTAGTTAAAATGGGGCTGCATCAACAATCATTTCTTAGCCCTTTCCTATTTGCCTTGATGATTAATGAGTTGACGCGGTCTATTCAAGAAGAGGTTCCATAGTGTATGTTATTTGTCGGCGACATAATATTGATTGATGAGACACAGAATAGAGTTAATGTTGGGTTGGAGGTTTGGAGACAAACTCTGGAGTCCAAAGGGATCAGATTGAGCAGGACTAAAATGGAATATTTAGAATGCAAAATCAGTATTGGGTTGGATCGAAGAAATGGAAATGAGGCTCACCGCACTGACTATTTCCGAGAGAGAGTTTTAAATATCTTGGGTCTCTAATTCACAGTAATAGGGACATAGTGATGATTCCACACATTGCACTGGGGTGACATGAATGAAATGGATGCTTGCCTCTGGAGTTTTGTGTGATAAGAAGATATCACCTAAACTTAAAGGCTAAGTTGCTCGGACTCAGGTGTGAGTGTCTGATACGGGGGCGGATCTAGAGGTCGAATTCTTCATGATCTAATTTTTATGATCCGAGGATATGGATCCATATATGAATACGGGTGCGGGGATTTGCCTAAAAATAATTAAGACATCTAAAAATAGAGTGGTAAAACCTAAATTATTAGATATTATGTGGAGAACTTGAGGAGAATCCTGGAAGGAGATTAATGGAAAAAGAGTAATATAGAAATTTCTATATAAAAAGTATTCCATCGATTTTGGTAGTACCCGAAATCTGTTGACCAAATCGAACACGGGTCCACACCCATGTCATATCGACACGGGTGCAGCACTAAAAGTGAAGAGTCTGAGCAACTTAGCTTAAAGGTAAGTTCTACAGAATAATGGCTAGATTGTCCTTGCGATAAGGGTGGAGTGTTGGCCAATTCTTAGAAGATGGATGCTGCAGAGATGAGGATGATAAGATGGATGTGTGCGCTTACTAGGAGCGATAAAATTAGGAACAAGTGAGAGAAAGTGGGAGTGGCCTCTGTGGCAGACAAAATGCAGGAAGCAAGACTGAGATTGTTTGGACATGTGAAAAGGAGGTGTGCAAATGCCCCAGTGTGGAGGCACGAGAGGGTGGATGTTGGGGTATGTGAGGGGTAAAGCTTGGTCGAAGAAATATTAAGGTGAGGTGATTAGACAAGATATGCACAGCTTTATATTACCGATAATATGACTCCAGATAGGAAGAAATGGAGATCGCGTATCAGGATGGAAAGTTAGTAAGGGTAGAGTATTGCCTTGCCTTACTAAAGATTAGGCTTGTTAGTGCCTGTTGTAGTACTAGTTGTACTTGTGTAGTTCCAGTCATATGTTGTTTATTGTGTTTTGATTTTTATCACATACTTCGCTATTTTATTTTTCTTTCTTGTAGACTTTACACTGTATTTCTTAGTAATTGTTGCTTTCTTCATCATTTCCTCTTATTTTACTTGGGTTTGATGCACTTGAGCCGAAGGTCTTTCAGAAACAGTTTCTCTACCTCCACGAGATAGTGGTAAGGTTGGCGTATACACTATCCTCCCCAAACCCCACTTGGTGGGATTTCACTAGATTATGTTATTGGTTGTAGATAAAATTTTCTTGATTAGTGTGATCTACACGTGCAAAGCATATACACTAAACTAGTTTTTTAAAACACTTGACCATTGACTTGGCCATTGACAAACATTTGAAAATGGCTAAAAATAGCCCTTCCCCAAAACATCCCTCACCCTCTTAAACTATATATCTCTTACCCCCTTAGTTAAAAAATTGCATTTTGACCTCCAAACCTCAATTATATATATCCCTAATCCCTTCTTCATTTTCAATCATACAATCTCTAAATTCTCCTCTCTTAAATTGCCATCAAAGATTCAAAGCTCACAATTATCTTTTCCTCTCATAGTTCTAAATTAGTTAGCGCATTTGAAGTAATTAACTTTGAGCCTGTTTGGATTGGTTTTTGGCTTATTTTTACTATTTTAGCTTAAACCCAGGTGCTTATAAAAACTTTTTTAATTTACCTAAACACTTTAAAAGTGCTTAAAATTAGCTTATAAGCACTTAAAGTAAGCCAATCCAAACATGCTCTTAGTAACTAGCAAGAACAAACTTCTACAATTTACAGTTATACTATTTCTGTTTTCAATCCACCATTTTATGTATACTCATTCCAACTCTTACTTTAGTGGTTTAATTTCCATGAATATTTTGATTATTTCTAAGTTTTCAATTTGGTGGTGTATTTGCATTATGTCTACTTCTTGCAGTAATCTTTGCATAGTGGTTTATTTGGGTGGGGACGGGTAATGATAAAGATAAGAAACAAGTTGGTAGTTCTATGATTAACAATCTCCTCAATTTTTTGAAAACGAATTTTCACAATCACATGAAACGCCTGCCCATTGTGGTAAAGATCAGGTAAACCTCTAACAGCTCCATGAAAACACAGGAATGATGAAAATTAATTAAATGAACCTTCCACTCGTCCAACTCACAAAACTGAAACTCTTAGTTTGCAAGTTTAAAATTTAAAACATTATTTGTTAATTGCATTGAAGTTTTAAAAATTGAAAGTAATGCTTGATAAAATTTGAGGCTTTGAGATTTTCTTTTCAAATTTGTGTCTTAAGTCCATTACTTTAGTCTACTCTTTGTTTTTGAATTTAAATTTGAAGTAATGATTACAAAAATAAAATAAACAATCACCCTACATTGGGCCCACTCATCCCTCCACCACCCCCCAACCCCCAAAGCTCACATCCTTAGCGGTGCAGGGTTGAGCTGGGTTAGCAATTTCCAAATGGTCCAGCCAACAGCCCAACTCCTAAGGGAGACTCTCCTCCCTCCCCTAAGCTCACTAGCCCTTGGGGAGCGCACTAGGGCAAGACCAGCCGACAAGCCATCCTAAGGGGACTACAACTACTTACTGTTGAATCATTTTACTTGAAGTTTATGAAGGAGAGATGAAAAAGATGTGGAAGACTGTAGGGGATGTCAAGGAGCCAAGAGAAAAAATAAAATAAAATCCTTTTACCATGGTGTAAAGTGAAGAATACAATATGGAAAGGATAACGGAGAAGAAACGGATCATCTTTTGGTGCATCACTTCAGATCACTAATTAGCTTTGGAGTCTTACATTGTCGTTATATAATATATCCTGCGTCCTACCTAAGGTATGGAGGAAAAGTTCTTATGAGCTGGAGCATTAAGAAAATTTGGAAGAAAATAAATAGGAGATTTTCCAATGAAAAGGATGTAAAGAGTTATTAAAGAGATACTATTTATTTCATTTATTCTCTGGTGTAAAGAGAATAATTCACATGTATAGAGGCTCAGTATTTCAACTGAGAAAATGAAAAATAATTTTACCCCTTTAGTTCTTTTTAGTTGGAACTTTAGGTGGTTCTGGGATAGCTTGATAAAATACTTGTGGTTAAACCACTTTTATAACCTGTATATAGTTTTGGTCTTGGACACCATTCTGGTCTGTTACTAACGACTGAAACTTCACTTACCCTCCTATACCCCCGAAATATTGAAACAGTTCCATAGATAAGCAAATGTAGACCATACGGAAATCAATCAGAACGGTATATCACAGATATTCTCAAATCTCGAACGGATCTAAAATAAGGATAGCTTCACCAGTGCA
Source organism: Solanum aculeatissimum (assembly GCA_038996855.1). Lineage (NCBI taxonomy): Eukaryota > Viridiplantae > Streptophyta > Magnoliopsida > Solanales > Solanaceae > Solanum > Solanum aculeatissimum. The sequence goes on from JBCEWC010015538.1 coordinate 3,964, forward strand.
TCAGATTTTAATGATGCATCATCATGAATTTGCTTAAATTCAAAAGAATACCCTTTTCTCTCGAGCTCCATGTGGACTGCTGGCAATTTTAGGTCTGAATGCATTTGGATTACGCTCTAGAGTGGCTTCAACAACTTCTCGCCTAGCAGCTTCATTTTCGACATTATTAAGACAATTGGCACAGTTGCACCCATCACAGTAAATGCCAGAGGCAAAGCATTCACAATACCTGAACCAAAACAAAAGAAGCAATCAAAGACAATCACAGTGCACATGTAATTGTAGGCAGGATTGGAACTCATGCTAACATTTTCAGCAAAAGATATAGACAAATGCTGAGCAACTTATGGGAAAAAGATAAGGAAAATGTGCTGCCAAAAGCAAAGAAGAAAAAAATAGATAATCATCTTGTTAAAAAAGTAGTCGCCTAGATGACACCTAACCATACCTAAAGAAGAAAAAACTAATATTTCTTCTTTTTTATTGTTAAAAAACCTGCATACTCTTTATATACAAACTGGAAGATCATAGAAGCAATGGCGAATGGATTATATTGAGACCTCTATTAATCAGAATCAGCAAGAGGTAGTATCATCTTTATGTCTGCTGATAAGATGCTTGAATGTAACGAGGACAGGTGGAGAAGGATTACAAAAGCACTGTTAAACCTGCTGTTACTAAGGTCTATAAATGCAGGAAGAAGTCTGAAAAGAAGGACTAAATATTACTGTTTTATTTGGCTATTACTATGTATATGTATTTTTAGCTGTTACTTAGCAGTTACATAGAAGTTAAGATGATTATCAAGAGAAAACAGGCAGTGTATTCTGTAGGATTTGGTTCTGAAGTTAAACTGAAGGATAAGGTTCCTCGAAACACCTAGGTTGTTGGGTGAATTATCATTCACAGATCTTGTTTGTCTATTTGTAAACTTGTTCTATTTGTTGGTGGAAATAAATAACAGTGTAATGTGTTGTTTTGTGTTGTGTTTGGAAATTCACATCATAAGGTTGGAGAGTTTCTGGGTTCCTAACAAATTTGATGTTGGGGCCTTCATGGTTTCAACCAGAATGGAACGGAGAATTGAAGGGTTAGAGAAGACAATGAACGAAATACAAGAGGAGATTGGTTCAGTATGTGATTACCTGGGGCAGTTACGAGACTGGATGCAAAAAAAATAAGGATGAATGTGCCACTGAAATTCTTCAACATGTGAAAGGAAAATCAACAGTTCAGGCAGATCCAATTATGGATATCGATGTGATGGCAGAGAATAACAACAATCGTAGAGGTGATGGATTCCACGAAGAAGTTCAGCCACAATTTCGTGATGAAATGCGTCCTAGAAAACTGGACCTGCACCCTTATTCTCTGGTCACAATCCATATGGGTGGCTTAACAGAGCAGAGCGTTATTTTTATTTTAATGGCATTGAAGACAAGGATAAATTGGAGGCAATTGTTGTTTGCCTTGAAGGAAGAGCCCTAAATTGATTCCAATGGTGAGAGACAAGAACTTCAAGTGTCACAGGGATGTGTTTCGATTAGCGATACTCCACCAATTTACTCAATCATAGTTAGGAAACATATATGAGGTTTTGAGAATTGCAACAAACTGGAAGTGTAGCCCAATACGGAGAAGATTTCAAATTACTTTCAGCATCTATGAAAGATGCAGAAGATGAGGTTTTGACGGAAATTTTTATAAATGGCTTGAGAGAGGAGATCATAGCAAAATTGCATCTTTGTGCTAGTTTTTGTATTTTTGAGCTCTTGAAGTTTGGTTGACTCCGGTCAAAATTTTAGATAAACAGCCTTAAAATGCAATTTTGACAGTTCTGTTAGCTCCAAAACATCGAGTTTAATCTAGTAGGACCTTTCATTCGGGTTTCGAGGCTTCCAGACTCATTTCAAGCAAGTTTGTGGTTTATGGCTTAAAATGGAGTTTGGGTGTGGGACCTACTTTTTGTTGGGACAACCTCGGTTGGAAATTTTGACATCTTTGTTGAGGCTGAAATGCCAATTTTGGTGTGGTAGCATATTTCATTTGCAGGCATGGGGTTCCGAACAAATCTCAAGCACTCCATCGGAGATTTTGATCTTTAAGGTACCAGCTGGTGCAACCTGTTTTGGTTCTTTGCATTCATGTGCCCTGAGCCGTGATTTTGGTTTCTGCATTCGCAAGTTGGGTGCCGCATTTGTGGAGACAAAGAATCTTGGCCACTGCGTTCTCGGAGTGTTGGGTCCCTAACCCTTCGCGGTTGCAGGTAGGCTTCGCGTTCACAGAGAAGGGACAAAGTTGACGCGGGTCCTTTGACTACCGCAATCATGGCATGGTGTCCGCGTTCGGGGAGGTCATTTAAGTGACTGTTATATTGTTATTCAGACGCAAACTCAGCTCATTTTCCAAATTTTGGATTGTGATATCTCGAGTTCTAGAGTTCTGTTTTGGGTTATTCAAGTTGCTACTTGCTAGGTTTTTGCGTGGCTTTGCAGAGGGAACATCAAGGGAGTGTAGGGAATGCATCTTTTGAGGTAATTTTTGTCCCAAAAGGGCTGCTCAAGCTCTTTAAATGGTGATTCTTGTATCTTTTTGTTGCATGGACTAGTTTTACTCGTTTTCGAGCTCGATTGTGCCCATTTTTGGGGCACAAGTTCGGTGAGCTATTTTTGGACCTTTAGACAGGGTAACAACAACAACAACATACCTAGTGAAATCCCACAAGTGGGGTCAGGGAGGGTAAAACGTACGCAGACCTTACCATTATTTCATAGAAATAGAGAGGTTGTTTCCAAAAGACCTTCATCTCAAAAATATCATCCCCAAAATCAGAAAATACTAGATATGAAACAAAACGACTAGAGTGGAAAACAAATGATAATTTATAAAGACGTTAAAAATAACAAAATAAATGACGAACAAATACAACACAATATATTAAGACACGACTAGCTCTACTAACCTATTATATCACAAGGCCAAACATCATACTAGCCGTCTAACCTTCTACCTAATATGTGACCTCCATTCCCACGTGTTTTGTGGTATGATCCTAATGCATGCATTGGTTGTTCACTATCATTCTTGAGAAAGCTGGGTTTTTACCCTTTTTACTATTAAACTTGTCTTTTTATGGGAGTTGTACTACCTTTACTAATTGACGATTGGACTTTTAGATAAAAGAGGCATCAAGGATGTGCTCACTTTTTACTTGACTGATTAGAGAGTTGCCGACCCTTTCTATACCAATTTGGCACTATATATTCGGTCACCATGATGGAGCAGATCCAAAAGATTCGATTGAGAAAGTCCTAGATTGGGACCAGGTAGGTATATACAAACTTCTCAAGTCCCTATGGATTCCTCTATCCATATGACCCACTGAACGGAAGAGGAAGGCACATGCGTCCTACCTAGCATGTCGTGGGCAAGAGATAGGTGTATATATCTTGGCATTATAGTACTACTGATTTTATTGAATAACTTGCATCTATATGTATCACCTATCACCAGTATAATAGATTGTTGTTTGTACCTTCTGATTATATGGGGGCCGACTGGGTTAAGTATGTTGTTGTGTACCTTCCGTGCACGTAAAGGCTCGGTGAGGTTATTATTTGATTGTTTGTGACTTGTGGCAGTATGACGGGGGGTCTAATGATATGGTAGCTACTACCCTCATTTTCCTTCTATTTGGTACTTTAAGACTCATTTGGTTTGGTTTGGTTTGGCTTCTTTGGCTCTTATAGTGTTTTGTGGTTATCTTCAGTTACTAGACTTCTTTGATACTTTAAGACTCATTTGGTTTGGTTTGGCTTCTTTGGCTCTTATAGTGTTTTGTGGTTATCCTCAGTTACTAGACTTCTTAGTAGAATCATGTCATGAATAGGTTTGGGTTAGCTCCTCTAGGTACGTTCCTTGTCTCAGTTATCTGTTTCTCTTACCTTGTTTTGTTATCTTTGTTACTTTTAGTGCTCGTTCTCTTTCTTTAGCTACTTGTGATATATGTTCCTTTCTTACCTGCTTTCGATACTTGCTTTGTCTATGGAGTTCAATCACTCTGTGCCTACTCAGTACCATTTGTTAGTACTCATACTACGCTTTTGCACCCGGCAGATCATAGTATGAGTTCTCGTTGTTGACGTATGCATCGTGCAGAGCAACTTTTGGATTCGGAGATTTAGGTGAGCTCCTAGCGTTCTGAGTTGCCTTTCACCCTCTGTTTTGACATGGACCGCTCTTTATTTTGTATGTGATATATATGTATATATATTTGTATTTACCTTGTACTGCTGTAATTTTGATTAGCAACTTGACTACCGACTAATACTAGGTCTTAGGAGTGCTTTCCTTGTATAAATTTTATTCTTTCTCTTTCTTTTGTTCTGTCTGTTTCTTTATTTATTTTCTGCTTTCTCCTCTTCGATGTAATAGCCCATTGCTTATGGCTCCGGGCTATGGGATCAGCTTACCTACTGGTGGGATGAAATATAATCATGACCTGAGATTTTGGGTCATAACAGATTGATGCCATCATGACCTGAGATTTTGGGTTGCATCTTCCTCACTAGCATTTGTCTTTTCATCTACCGCGCAAGCGTTGTTCATTAAGTGGTCTTGAACACCTTGACCATTACACCACCATCCAATTGAGGAAGCCCAAGCTAAATAGTTTGAGCTTCCATTAACGGTTCTAAAGTGATCGTAGGACTTGAACTTCCAATTCTCGTAATTTAGGAGCCAAAAGTATCAAATAAGAAAGACATCTTGTGAAATCGAAATTTCGTAGCCTTAAATCTTAAGAAAATATAAAAAGTTGTCGGAATCTTAAAAAAAACTGTTTCTATCAATGGAAAATTAGATCTGACCATCGGAGAATCAGGAAGAAATTATACAGGTAGGGATCAGAATGATGGGGAAACCCTACTGGCAAACAATTTACCGAAAAGGTGGCCGGAAACAATGTTGAAGTCACCAAAATAGTGATTTCCTCGCTGGGAATTGCTCAAAATATGGTATAAATTGTATGGGTCGTCCCAAAATCAAGAGATGAGTAAATCTTAAATAAGAAAAGTTGCAAGAAAACTGGTCGAAACAGGCTCACGAGCCGGCACGTATAAGGTCGACTGCCAAAGCGGTTGACTGGAGGTTGGTCGGCGGAGGGTAGGGAACCCCGTGGTTGTGTTGGTTTTCACACACCAACAACAAAAGAAGAAGAAGATAAAGGAAACATTCGCCAGAAAATTGAGGCACGATGACTGTGACTTTGGCTTTCCCTAATATTTCTGTCAAAGCTATGATATCATGTAAGAAATAAAGGAGAAAAATATCATTAAACTGTGAGTCTACATTATTACACTGAGACCCTATTTATAAACAATATATTACAATCTTTTTCCAAGTAGAATTCTATACATTATTCTTATTCAAACAGTAAATACTGATCCCAAAGAGCAAGTAATCCATTTCCTAAAATCACTGTCACCCGTGCACATAAGCACATAGATAAATACAAAGTTAATATAATCAGTACATACTATGATGGAAAAGAATTTAATGTGCACAGACTGCTGCAAATGCAAACATACCACGCTTGAGCATTTCACTAAATTAGGCTATGCAAAAGCATGTCCATCTGGTGACAAGAGTTGATTGGTAGGATAGACTATATCTCACAACCATTCAGCCTTTGGCAAATGTACCAAAGAAATCTTCAATCATATTTTCTAGAATCTCTTAAAATATAGTAATAATTTGTTAAGTTCTTTAAGTAAAAATGTCAAAGAGTTCAGTAGCAAAATATAGCTGCACCCAAGTCCAAGCTAAGCATACTGAACCAAGCAACAAATCATTAGACCAATAGGAAGAACCTCTCAACAGTCATCTCTTCTAAGGAAAGAACTTCAACCTAGATGTCCTAGAGCTTCTTTAGCTGGATTACCTGCAAAACAGCTATTTTTTTCTTCTATAAATAGAGTACATTTCTTTGTTGCCTCTTCTAAAATTTGAAGAAAATATTTACTTAATCTAAAGCTTTTTCCTTCTCTCATTCGTTGCTTTTGTACTTGGAGCCTTTACTTCTTTCACTGTTTCCCTACTTGGAGCTTTGCCTTTTAAGAGGTGGTTAGGGAAACTTAACAATCAATAGTAAGAAAAGTCTGCCTAGTTTTTATAGAGAATCTCTAGCTGCAGTCAGAACATCCAATAGTCCCATCTCAGGCTAAAGACAATGGATACTAAAAAGTTAGAGGGGCCTTACGCTGGCACTATCTTAAGTACATTGACTTCCTATATCTGCACGAGGTATGAGAAAAGGACCAAAAAGAAGTTATTCCACAGCCTATCAGGTCCAATTCAAATCATTACAAAATAAAGACCTTACTAATCTAGGAGCTAGTACAATGTAGCTTCAAATATTAGCCATAAATATTTGTGGGAGATTCTACATATATTGTGCCTGAAACGAGGAAGTACGTACAACTTTAAACATCGAGAATGTTTACAGTTACACTGCTTTGGCTTTTTAGGTGTACCATCCTTTGCTTCACTGGCACTTTGTCCTGACCTTGCTTTTGGTGATTCAGGCTTCCTGGAAAGAGAATATACAAATCTCAGGAAGTGTTTATAGAGAATATTGATGCCTCCCGCCCCCCTCTTTGATATACCTGTTTGAGGTGAGACAAGTGGGATAGCCTTGAATATGAATAATGCATAATACCGCACATAAAGTCCTATTTGATTAGCATTAGCGCCAAAATTCATATTTCAATCAGTGAGAGGAACACTGATTTGAAAAAGAAATGTGCAATAAACAACAAACCCTAGCACTGATTTGAAAAAGAAATGTGCAATAAACAACAAACCTCCTAGGGCTTTATGCAGGAGTCGAGAAGCAAAGCACACACTTCTTCAAAGTAAAGAGGAAAATTTTAAGGAAAAAAAACAAAAATAAACCAATAAATGGGAATTTAGTACTTATAACATCAAAATGCCATGAACTTCATTTATTTCAATATCCAATACACAACAATGAAAAAGGAATCTGAACATTTAAAAACAAAAAACATTAACAAAATTTCCATAAGCCAACAAAAAGATAACTTTACTAGCAAAATTGATTTTCATTTTTCAATTAATTAGACATCAAAAAGAACATTCCAGTGTAAACTTTCACCTTTCTTTACTTGCTTAGGAAGTGTACTAAGAGTTGGCTTACAAATGCAAGTCTCATTTTTATTTTCTAGCAATCAGTTTATAAATAAGGAATTAGCTAACAAGATGGACCATAGACAACTCCTTTGTTCACTCATATGGAGAAAGGCTCTAATTTATCTTCCTTCTTTCATCTTTAGTTAGATTCAGACATGCATTTGCTTCCTGCTTGGAATTTGGATCACTCCTCACTCATATGAGAAGCTATGAACCCTCAATTTCACAATGCACCATCGCTTGATTGTCATTCATAACACTGGAAGAGGAGGACTATTACATACTTCTGTAAGGCGTCAAAGTTACAGGAATGTTGTCATTGAAACATCAGCATCTTTTAAAAGACCTTGCCACACAATTTGGCATAGTTAAGTAAAAACAAAATGTAAACTGGGAAAGTAGAACCACATGCAAAGATGGTAAACACATTAGATAGAGCATACATGAAAAACATACAAAGAGAAAGAATGGTGTTTCCTAACATAAAATTGACAAGGGACGAACTAAAAACTAGTTCCCTAGCTTGCTAGAAATGGCCCTTTTTGTTTCTGAAGTCATAGAATGCCAAGTCAATAATAAAACTACACAAACATCCAAACTCTCATCAATGTAGTAAAATATTATAAAGGCATAATACATCACAGACACTCAAACTTGGCCTCAACTGGCATAGACACTCCAACTTTGAGTATGCACATCTAGACAACTCAATTCATCTCCACTGTATGAGTTGAACACTACAACTTACGAAATGTTCGTCTAGACACCTTCAAATTTTATGTGCTACATCTGAATGTATCCACCAGACATAATGGAGACAAGTTAGACTATTTAGTTGTCCGTTGAGTCCGAGACCAAGTTGAGGTGTCTAGATAAGCACTCTCAATATTGGAGTGCGGCTGAAACCAAGTTTGAGGGTATGTTTATGTATTATGCCTATTACATAATACAAGAAACAAAGCTCAGAAACATGTTGAGGTACTAGTGACAAATTCTGTCATAGTTCCATCTAAGTTGGAGATCCTTAGGAAAGCTATATATTATGCGAAGAGAATGCCAAACTGGCAAATGCCAATAGGCAAACTCTGTTAGCACATCCTCAAAGGCTGCTTGGGTGAAATCAAACCAATCCATTAAAATGTATCTGCCTTTAAATATCAATTTAGCTGAAAAGAAATTATCTATTATTTCCCAAAAGTAGTTCAAAAATTCTAGGGAATTGAAGGGCTACACTTACAAAGGTCGTACTGAAGGATGCGGAGGAGTTTGTTGCATCGGCATCAACAGTATATGTTGCTGCAATTGCGGCTGCGGCTTTATAGGTTGTGTTGACTTCATGGACACCGTTAACTGACCAGACTTCATTACCTGCGGTTGAATCTGCTTAGCATGTTCCGGCAAAGACGCCGTCGGGGCTTGCCCTGGTACACAACCATCACCTCCCCCGAATCCAATGAAATCCAGCTGCCTCGCTAGCTTCTTTGCCGAATCATCCGTTTCCACCTGAGCACTAGCAGGCTCCGATTGAGCACTTTTCTCCATTCAAAAGCAAAAACAAAATCCTCGAAAATTCACTGATTCTCCGACGGTAAGAAGAGAAGCTATGTCATTCAGATTCACAAACTTAATCCGCAAAAATATCGATTCACAAATACATATGCGTGCGTAAAAATCTTCTGTGTGTGTAGACTGTCGGGAAAAAAAAAAAGAAAGGTTCCTTTTCAAAGAAGAGAAGCAGCTAGCCTTTGTCTCTCCCTTCCCCCTCTAGCTTTTGAAATTCAATGTCTAATTAGGAAAAATTACGTAAATACACGTCTCAATATAGCATAATTTCCAAAAATCCCTACCTGTTAAATTAATTATAAATTTCCCCTTTTTCCTTACTTTTCTCTTCACTTCCGAATACATCAATCTAGATATCCCCACACACAATGATTCTCTCTCCCAAAATCACACCTATAATATCGCATCACATTGATGTTTTCTGTAAATCTGCAATCTTGATTTACAGTTGTAATTTTATTGGAATTATCCTAATTTTCATAATCCTAACAAGGTGGCGTATTTTCTTCAATGTCAAATTTTCCATTTTGTATATTTTGGGTTTAAATTTTTTTTGAAGTTCATCATCTTTTGTGCTTCAATATACTAAAAAACTTAAATCAAAATAGGTTCAATTTCTGGTTTTTATCTCAATTTTTGAACCTATGGATTCGATACCATTATTTAGTCTTGGTCTTACTCAATTAGATCGATCAACAGAGGAGATAGTTGAATTTGTTCCTATTGAGTTTGAAAGGAATACTTACGATTTGCTTGAAAACAGATCTAAACCCCTGAACCATCATTCAAACATGAAGAAGGTCCATGCAAAGAAAGTGCGAAAGAATACTAGTTCAAGTTCCAAATCACCTGTCGCAAAAGTTTCAATAACAAAATGGAAAAAGATTGAGCGCCTCAATTTATTAGAAGGTCTTGTAGTAACACGCTCAA
>JBCEWC010015539.1:0-13663 GCA_038996855.1 Solanum aculeatissimum
AGGGGTTTAGGAGACCTTAGGGTACCAAAAAGGGGCTTAGGGAAATGTTAAATCACGAAAATACTATTAATAAAATGCAACATTCCAAAACTAAGCAATGTCAAACGGCAGCTACAGTTCTGTCAAACAGTGAACGGTCCGTCCATCCCTGCCGTCAAACCTTAGCTAAATTTTCCAATGCAAACTTTCAGAGGACTTTCTGTAACACTTCATGAAGTACTTGATGGTCCGTTCAAGGTGTGAAGGTACGTGTGAGGGTTCCATCTCACCATACCTAGCCTCAAAATATCATCCTTGGGTTGGCCAAGCTACTGCCTCGCTTCACGAGGCACTACACGAGCCGTTTGGGTCCAAACGGACCGTCCAAGGTTCCGTGGACTTAGACTTGGCTTAGGGGTGGTTCCAGGCCACCTCTAGCTCACTGGAACACTTGAAGAGACCCTAGATGATCCGTGTAATGTTTCACGGCCCGTGGCCCCTTCCTTGGCTATTTGTTTGAGCCTATCTCCAATGTCTTCCGAATTTCAGACAGTTTCACTGTTTGGGCCATATCTCCCTCATCCGAACTCCAAATTATGTGAAACCAGTTGTGTTGCAAAGATAACTCAAGGAGCTTCAATGTGATATGTAGTAGTCCATATGGTTCATCCCACATCAAAGTTATGACTATTTGAAGTAAACTGTTGAAATTGTCCCTCTAGGCCACCAACTAGTTCAAATTGCATTCGGCCACATAAACTCTACACGTGGCCACTAAAACTCAACCATGACTAGTTGTACATCATACAATGCCAATTATAAGGAGATTTCAAAAAAAATTCAGGTTGTTACAATTAAAAAGTAACATAATAACTAACATACTTAGTCCATAAGCATACCATCTGATACGTTGATGGACGAAACTGGTAACGGTCGGTTTCCATCAAATAGAAAAGACTCCATTATTTGCAACACAGAAAGTAAAAGACTCAAAAGGTCCATAAATACATCATCTCGAATTAAATACACGATTCAGTGGAAAAATGATAGTGTCCCAAACTAAGGGTTCACCATAAATAAAAGTGCTAGTCTTGAATGCCAACTATTAGCAATGATCCAGTTGAGAAGTGTTTATCCCTACATAATTAAATCATGCAGGAAGAATATGTGTCAATACTTTTGGAATGTACTATGTATGTAAGATGCAATGCAATGCATGAAATTGCAATGCCATCATTCATATGTAAAAACTTCATATATATACAGTAGAAGGCTCAATGTAAACTTATGCCTAAATAAAGGACATGACTCAATATGGCTGAGAGTAAGTACATGAGAAGACATAAGTAATGAAATCATATCCTAGAGCCATAAACTTTTGGAGAAAAACCTTAACTGACATATAAGACCTTATGAGCTACTACATGGAATCCAATGAACTCCTTCCATTGTGAGACGGGGAATCTATTTGCTATTCCAAAACTTAGTAACTTCAAAAATGCATATTTAAGGAACATTATGACCTACATGGATCCACTAGCATAGCCTACAAAGGCTCCTATTGTGGCACATAGGTAGGGATAATGAGATTTATCTTTAATGGGTCATTTCTCAACTAATAGAATGTATCACAAGCTCAAGTCCACTCATAGCTAGGTTATCCTATGGAAATCTTTAAAACATAACTTAGAATCAAAAGTAGCAAGTCATAAGAATAGCTCAAACTTAGGAACCACCAAGTGTGTATTGTCCTTTCATCTTGGGGACCCTTCTTAAACATCTTTAGGGAAATTGTCAACATGCTTATATATTTGACAAACATAACTTTAAAACTCATCTCTAATTACCCTAATCAACATCTTAAATCTTGCAAAAACTTTACTTGTAAACTAGGTGGGCTTTGCTTTTATATGGAACAATCATAATAGCATATGTCAGGAAAACTTACACTTTTGGAAACACATAAAATAGCCAACACTTCATCATCATCAAAACCCATTATTTAGACCATCATCAATAACTTAAATACATGCATATACTTGAAAAAATATGATAAGACATTATTAACATAATTTAATAGCATAAAGTATCATAAAATCATCATAAGCATGCATATTAACACAAGGAACATAAAGAAAAGGTAATACTTAAAAGGGAACTTTATGGGTGGAAGGATACCCATAAATAAACTCACATACCATAATAGAGTAGGGAGGAATGAATTCAAAACCTTTGGTGAAGAACCTTGAAACACTAGTTCTTGGCATGCCTTTTCCCTTAGAAATTTTTAGAGTTGAAAGAATGAAGAGAAGAATAGGGTCTTAAGGCTTTAAGTTTTGTTTAGGACCCCTTTTTCTCATAAAATGACATAGTTTAGGAATACGAATGATGGAAATGACCAAACTTCCCTTTATTAAAACTTCCTGATTCAACCTATGAAATCCCATTTATGGTCCGTAGGTCAAACCACGAGTGGTAAGTTCTATTCGTCATGTAAAATATCTGAGACCCTTGAAACTGACTTTACAAGATTCAAAACCATGAAACCTTATTACAAGTTGTACTAGACTTACAGCTCATCCGGTAACACTTAGATGACTTCCCAAACTCCAAATTTGCTTCATGTTTGATAGTCTCACTCATGACCCTACCTACGGACCATCGTGCAACCTACGATTTGTTACTTGGCCTGTGGGTTACCCCACTCTTGGAAATGTTTTCCCTTCCTTAAAATATCTCCTCCTTGGGAACATTCGTTGTTGAATATACTTAAAGGAAGACTCTAAAGAATAAACTAGCAGTTAACAACCCAGTATGCATGCGAAAATGCAAATTAAATATCATTTCATAAAAATGTCAAAACTTACTTTCAAAACATGCCTCAAAACAATCCATAAACATAGAAACAAATGTATACATCATGAAAAACTAAATTGCATCGAATTAAAGGTTTTAGGAAGAATTTTTTAATACATTAAGCTTGAGTAGAGTGGAATAGATATGGGTAATGATTCATCATATCCACTTCCGCTTTCCTTGTAGCACCCTAAACTTGTTGATTCCTTCAAAGCACTTTGACAGATGCAACTTCCTTATTCCTTATTTTTTTCAGTTTTCGGTCTAGAATTTCAACCGATGTATCTTATAACACAAATCCTATTTAATGTTCACACCATGCAAAGGAACTATGGATCTTGTCTCACCTATGAATTTCCTCAATATGGACACATGAAAAATCAGACGAACCAAATGCATCTCATTGGGTAGTTCCAACTCATGTGCCTCTTTTCTTTTTTTTCTTACTAACTTATAAGGCCTTACATACCTTGGGCTCAATTCCCCTATCTTACCAAACTAGATTACACTTTTCATTGGAGATACTTTCAAGTAGACCCAGTCAAAAACTTTGAACTCAAGTTCCCTTCTTTTCACATTGGAGTAGGACTTTTACCAACTTTTGGCCGTTTGAAATGTCTCCCTTATGCTTTTAATTTTCTCCATAGAATTCATTACCATGTATAGTCCTATTAAATGCACCTCATAAACCTTGAACCACCAGATGGACAATTTACAACGTCTTCCAAATAATGCCTCAAATGGTGCCATCCTAATACCAACATAGACACTATTATTGTAGGAAAACTCAACAAGTGGCAAATGTTCATCCCAACTTCCCTTAAACTCCACCATAAAAGCTCTCAGCATGTCTTCCAAGGTTTGGATAGTCCACTTGGCTTGCCAATCAGTTTAAGGATGAAAAGCAGTACTCTACTTCACCTTTGTACCAAGTCCCCTTTAAAAAGATCTCAAAAAGTGAGAGGTGAATTTGACACCATGATCTAATATGATGGACAATGGATTCCCATGCAACCTTACCAAATCTTAGATATACAAACGGTTATAATCTATCGACATAATGTAGTCTTTACCGACAGGAAGTGAGCCAACTTGGTTATGTTGTCTACTACCACTCGTATGGAGTCAAAATGTTTTTTGGTTCTTTCCAATCTAACCACAAAGTACATGTTGATATCTTCCCACTCTAAGAAGGAATATTAATGGTTTGTGCTAGTCCATGGGCCTTTGATGATCAACTTTCACCTTTTGGCAATTGGCATATTCGGACACAAATTGGGCAATGTCCTTCTTCATCCCATTCAACCTTTAAATCTCCCCCAAGTCTCTATGCATATTTTTTATGATCTTTTAGCATGATCAAGTTTTTCAACTCCCCATCATTGGGAATGCACAACCTCCCTTGATACTGGAGTGCACCATCTCCCCCTTGTGAGAAAACCTCTACCTTTCCTTCTTTCACAAAGAACTTCAATTATACTTAGGCAGGGTCAATATCTTTCTTTGTCTTAACATCATCAATCAAGGAAGACTCGGACACATGAAGAACCATTACAGTACCATTTACAGATTCACTCAACTTCACTCCCAACGCAGCCAACCTATCAACATCTTTAACTAACTCCCTTGTTCCATCATCTTTAAGGTGAGACACATCACCCATGGTGACTCTACTAAGGGCATTGGCTACCATATTGGCTTTTTCGAAGATGGTACTTCACACTTATATAATAGTCTTTGAGTCACTCTAACCACTTTCATTGCCTTAGATAAAGATCCCTTTTAGTGAATACATGTTAGAGGATCTTGTGGTCGGTCAATACATCCATGTGAAACCCATACAAGTAATATCGCTAAATATCTAAGGCTAACACCACCGCTGCAAGCTCAAGGTCATGATTCAGGTAATTCTTGTTATGCACTTTTAATTGCCTCAAAGCATATGCAATAACCTTACAATTATGCATTAGCACACATCCCAACCAAATCCTTGATGCATCACAATAGATAACTAACCCATCATTAGCTTCCAACAATGTCAATATTAGAGCTGAAGTTAACCAATCCTTTAAAGTTTAGAAGCTCCTCTTCCACTCATCCGTCTACACAAACTTAGCCTTATTTTGTGTCAACTTGTGAGTGGGGATGAAATGGTAGTGAAATCTTGCACAAACCTCCTATAATAAGTGGCTAGGCCCAAGAATCTCATTATATCGGTATGAGTCAATGGCCTTGGTGAATTTTCTTACAACTTCGATATTCATAGGATTGACCTTTATACTATCAAGGGATACCACATGTCCAAGGTAGGCAACCTCATCTAGGCAAAAACTTGCACTTGTCAAACTTTGCATAAATCCTTTGCTCCATTAGGGTCTGCAATACCACCCTACAATGCTCCATATGCTCTTCACCTGACGAATAAATATGGATGTCATTGATGAATACCACAACAAACATATCATGGTAGGGCTTGAACACCCTATTTATGAGGTTCATAAAATTTGTCATTGCATTGGTGAGGCCAAATGACATTACCACAAATTCTAAGTGACCATACCTAGTGTGGAAGGCCATCTTAGGGATGTCACCGTCCCTCACTCTCAATTAGTGAAACCCAAATCTCAAGTCAAATTTTGAGAAGTATGTAGCCTCTTTCAATTGATCAAACAAATCACCTATTCTCGTAAAGGGACACTTGTTCTTGATGGTGGGTGACCTTATTAATGCATATATAGAGTGACCCATCCTTCTTCCTTGCATACAAAGCCAAAGTACCCCATGGAGATCGACTAGGCCTAATAAAACCCTTATCCAAGAAATTTTTCAATTGCTCTTTTAGCTCCTTTAACTTCACGGAATCCATTCTATATGGAGGAATTGAGATGGGTTAAATATTTGGTAGGATATCTATGCCAAATTCTATTTCCCTTTTGGGAGGAAAACCTGGTAACTCATCCAAAAAGGCATCGAAAAATTAATTCACAATGAGGACTGTCTAAAGGGAAGGAACTTTAAAAATGATATCTTTGACAATTACTAGGTGATAGATACACCCTTTGAAAATCATCCTCTGTGACTTTAGGAAGGGAATGAACTGACCTCTATATAAAGAGTTACTACCCCCTAATAAACAATTGGGTCATTTGGGAATTGGAACTTAACTCTATGTGTTCTCCAATCGATAGAAGCATAGAAAACTTGCAACCAATCCATCTCGAGAATCACATCAAAGTCTACCATAGAAAACTCAACTAAATCACATAGACCTCTTTATGCAAGATAGAGATAACACAATTTCTATAGACTCTTAGAGCAATGATGGACCCTCCTATGGTGTTACTTACCCCATAGGGTTCATAGGGGTCTTCGGGACATGCACAAAATTTATTTGCAATGAATGGGGATAATAAAGACAAGTTATGTCCTAGATCTAAAAGAGAATATGCATCATTATAAAAAAACTCTCAACAAACTGCTGACAACATCCAGATCCTCTTCGACCTCTTGGCGAACATAAAGTGCGTAGAACTAATTAGTCCTTTGGGTGCCTTAAACTTGACCCCTTTGGCCTTGGGGCCTCTCTCTACCACTCCGATAATCTTTGGCATAGTGGCCAGGCTCCCCACATTTAAAGGAAGCATTGGAATGAGCTAAGGATTCTCTTTTGGTGAAGTTTTCAACACTTGGGGTAATTTGGACTTTTGGGCTTAGGAGAAACCCCCTTATCTTTAGTAGTCCAGGGAAAAGTGTTAGTGGAATAGTTCCCACAATCCACACGATCCCTCTTGCACTTCCTTTCCCTTTCTTGAAGATTTTACTCTTCAATTTGCTATGCATATGTGATCAAGTCGGAGATGTCCATCTCTTTGACCAACATGGCCATTATGCATTCCTTTGAGATAAACTAAGAAACACCGACAATAAACTTGCTCATATGAGCCCTCACATCTTCCACCATAAAGGGAAAATACTTTGAAATCTTGGTGAATTTGATAGCCTACTCCCTCATATTAATGGTCCCTTGATTAATATTTATAAACTCTTAGACCTTTGCCTCCCTTTCCTCAATGGGGAATAACCTATCCAAGAAGGCACATTTGAACTCTTCCCAATCGATAGGACCCGCTCATTGGCCCTTTTCATTTTCCCATTACTCAAACAAAATCTTAGACACCCCTTCGAGTTGGTAGGCCACCAACTCAACTTTCTCCTCCAAAAGGATACCTATTACCACAACTATACAACAGTCTTCTTAAATAAACTCAATAGGGTCCTCCTATGATTTGTAACCATGGAATTTTGGAGGATTCATCTATATGAAATCACCATCCCTTATGGTCGGAGTAGGTGTTTTAAGAGGGATAGCTATCTCTCGATTGTCTTGATTTTCCAACGCTTGGGACAACACAGTGAGAGCGGCTCGAAACTCCACATGAGACACCACATTGTCTTGTTGAAGTTAGGGAACTTTTTTTTCGGGAGTGCCTCTTTCGTGGGGAGCTGTTCTTAGAGGAATTATCTAGAAATAATAAAAAGATCATCATTAGTTATTGGAATACCTTAGCAAACTCTAAAGGCACGACATGAAAAAGAAAGAAGGGAAGACATTCCTAAACCCTGTCATAGCCTCCAACTCAAGATAGTGGTACGCTTCGCAACCTTGAATGAGAATCTACTAAATAGGGAATGAATAGATGTTCAAGGAATATTTTAAAACCTCGTGCTCTGATACAATGTTTAACAACCTGACGTAGGGGCCTATTCATCACATGGCGAATGAGATACCCGAAGGCACCTCACCTAAGCCATTTAAGCATCGTAAGCATTGATAGGCATTTCAATTCAAACATTTGCGAAAAATAAGGGGAAAGGGACTATGGGCCTCTTTAAATCAATTAAGCAATATTGAAAAGCAACATAATAACTAGCATACTTTTTTCGATAGTTATACCAACTAATATGTTGATGGACGGAACCTATAATTGTCAGTTTCCATCAAATAGAAAAGACTCCATAATTATGCAACATAGAAAGTAAAAGCCTAAAAAGAGCCATAAATACATCATCTGAATTAAATACATGACAAAGTGAAAAAAGGGTAGAGCCTCGAACTAAGGCTCACAACAAATAAAAGTGCTAATCTTGAACGCCAACTACTAGCCACGAGCGGGTGAAAGAGTGCTTGTCCCCACAATGTTAAATCGTGCAGGTAAAATATGTGTTATTACTTTTGGAATGTACTAAATATGTGAGATGGAATGCAATGCATGAAATTGTAATGCTATCATTCATAAGTAAATCTTAAATATATATACAATAGAAAGTCTTAATGTAAACTCATGTATGAATAAAGGCATAGTTCAATATGGATGAGAGTAAATACATGAGAAGACATAAGTAATGAAATCAAATGATAGAGCCATAAACTTGTGGGGGAAAACCTTAACCAACGTATAAGACCATGTGAGCTACTACATGAAATCCAATAAACTCCTTTCATTGGAAAAAGACCAATGAACTCCTTCTATTGAGAAAAGGGGAATTTACTTGCCAATCAAAAAACATAGTTACTTCGTAGTTGCATCTTTAAGGAAAATTATAGCCTACATGGATCCACTAGCCTAGCCTACAAGGGTTCCCATGGTAGCACATAATTAGGGACAATGAAATTTATATTTAAAGGGTTATGCCTCAACTAACTGAATGACTCCCAATCTCTAGTCCACTTGGTGCAAGGTTATCACACGGAAATTTTTAAAACATAACTTAGAACCATAAGTAGAAAATCATAAGAGTATCTCAAACTTAGGAACCACCAAGTGAGTATTGTCCTTTCCTCTTGGGGACCTTTCTTAAACATCTTTCGGGTAATTGTCATCATGCTTATATATTTGACAAACTTAACTTTAAGACTTGTCTTTAATTCTCTAATAATCATCTTAAATCATAAAAAACATTACTTGAAAGCTAGGTGGGGTTGGCTTTTATAATGGGACAATCATAAATTACAATTGTCATGAAAACTTACTCTTTTTGAAAAAAGTCAAACAACCCACACTTTATCCTCATCAAAACCGATCATTTAGACCATCGTCAATAACTTAAATACATGCATATACTTGACAAAATATCATAAGACATTATTAACATCATTTAATAGAATAAAGTATCATGAAATCATCATAAGCATGCATATTATCATAAGGAACTTAATGAAAAGGTAAAATACTTAAAAGGTAACTTTATGGGTGGGAGGATACCTATCAATCAACTAGCATATCATAAAAGACTTAGGAGGAATGAATTCAGAACCTTTGGTGATGAACCTTGAATCCCTAGTTCTTGCATTATATTTTTCCTTGAGATCTTTGTCCTTATAGGATTATAGAGTTTAATGAATGAAGAAAAGAATAAGGTCTTGGGGCTTTAAGGTTAGTTTAGGACCCTTTTTTGCTATCAAAATGACATAGTTTAGGAATAGGAATGATGGAAATGACCAAATTACCCGTCCACTAAAACTGCAAAATTAATCCTACTAAAACCCCATTTATGGGTCATAGGTCAAACCACAATTCGTATGTCCCATTCGTTTAGTAGCATATTTGAAATCCCTGAAACTGACTTTGCTGGACTAAAAAACCACAAAACCTTATTACGGGATGCACCTTGACTTACGTGTCATATAGTAACACATAGATCACTTCCCAACAAACTCCAAATTTTCTTCATGTCTTATAGTGTCATTCAAGACCCCATCTATGGAGCTTCATGCAACCTACGAGCTGCCACTTGGTTCGTGGGTTACCTCACACTTGAAAACATTTTTCTTTTCATGAAGTTCATGTTTGAGAACCAAACGTATGAATCGTATGTCCACTTACAGGCCCTAAATTATCCTCATGAACTTGACTTCAGGTCATTTTTTTGTTAAACTTTTTTGCACTCAATGCTCTTAAAATGGGGGTCATTACAAAGGGATTAAAAAACATTTGTAAAGCATTAAAAGCAACCCACCATCATAATAGTAAAATTTTTAGTTTGGGTGTAATGAAATTTATCTCAAAATCCATAACCTTTTATAGTTTTCATAGTTTCATGTCTTGGATAACTTCAATAATCGTAAATCAACTCTTAGGATAAATTCTTAATAGGTATTCATGCATAATGAAATAAATACTTGACTAAAATCAACTTAAATCATGCTCATAATGAATAATAAGAAGTACCATGAAGTATCAAGTCTTGAAATCATGAAATCTTATCAAACAGGAGAGTTGAGCTTCATGGGTGAAAGAACCCATGAATAAAAGACCCACATACCTTAAATTCTTAGAATTAGTGAAGGAAACTTGAAGGAATCACTTTAATTCTTGAACTTCAATAGAGGCCCTTAAGGTTTGAGGAATTGATTAAGGGATTTTTGTGATGATTTGGGATGATTTTGGGAGTGTTTATGGTAGAATTAAGGCTAAAATGGTTGAAATAATTAAGGAATACTATCTATATGGGTGTTGGGTTATTAAACAATTGCCCTCACCTGATTTGGTGAAAGTTCAAAAAAATTTGAGTTGTCAGAGAACAGAGGCGCGTCGCGCCTTGGGTTCTGCTGAGTTCATTTTTGTACAAAGTTCTATTTTCCCTTATTTTGGCCTAGGAATGAGTTTCAACCATTTTTGTACTATCCGGGAACTAGTCTGCGATGTGAATTGGTCGTACAATCTTATGGTTAAGGAAAAATCAATCGAAATTTTTTTTTTCAATGCATTGACCAAAAAACGAAAGCCAACCTTTTTCCTACAAAATTTTGCCTACTGAAAAAGAATAGACGTTGGATTTTTCAAATAACGCAAAGATTTTATGATATTTAAGGAATACACCATAAGGACATTTCGAGTCATGTGGGAGGTATTGCAATAAGACCATGCGAGCTATAACATGGGATCTTAATATCATCCCATACAACAGAAAAAAGGAATATAATTGAAAAGGTTGACTATACCCCGCTAAGCGGGTAATCCATAATATGTGCTATATGTTGATTCATATCATGACCCAAGATAGACCCTAGGTGTGACACGGTGATCAAAACTCCATAAGACTCCAACCAAACCATCTTACCTATCAAATATAAGCAATCTCAAAGTATATAAAGCATCAAATAATCATGCAATAGACTAAGAGTAAAAAGAAGAAAGTCTCACAAGCAAGATAGTCACAACATACATAAAAAATGTCGACTCTAATATAACACAAATCGTCTAATTATGCCTCTACATAGACTATGGGTGTGGGCTAAGACATGTCCTTATCTCACCCTCAATGAAAAGTAAATGTCTCAACATGAAATTAAGTAAAAAAAATATCATGGCCTAAAAAATGAAACCCTAAAAGCATGAGATCTTGTCAATCAAGTAATATGCCAACAATCTAACTAGCCATGGGGAGAGTGAAATGTTATATTTTGAATAATGTAGGAAAAATGTGCATTAGTATGTTAGAATAAACTATGTATGGGAGAAATGCATGATACATATAGATACAAGTAATTATATCATGATTAAAATGATGCATGATTCATAGGTTGCAAGACTACAATAACATAAACATTGTAAAGACCTGGTTGGTCATTTTTGGCTTTATTAGAGAAAAAATAATGTTTTAGCCTTTAGAAAGTTTCTTTAGGCTTATTTTGAATTTTTTGAATGATTGAAACTGAAATACAGAGTTTTAAAATGGTAAATATGCATTTTGACACTTTTTGGAAGATTAAGTTATAGAAAAAGTATATTTTTGTACTATTCTGATTTTTCCGGTGTTTGATCAGGGATAAGTCAATTTCATTAGTTTTAAAATGCTAAAACTAAACTACAGGAAGTTGCAAAACTAAATTTGGATTTAAAATGAGGTTTTTATGTCCAAAGTTGTGATTTTAGATATTTTCGAGACCAAAGTTTGACTTTGGTCAACATTCAGACTTCAGTCAACATTTGGACTTTGGAGCTCTGATCGAAATCCTAATAGTTCTAGATGGTAAAACTAATGCTAGAAATGATATCAAAATAATTTTTGAGTTGCCGATGGAACTTTTGGTACTTTTAGTTTTAGATTAGTTTTATCGAGTCGAATTGGTAAATGTGGCGAGAAGGCCTTGAAATCAATTTTCTGATGATTCCGTGGAGTCCAGATCAATATTTCTGATATGTATACTTATAGAGTTTGTATAATACTTACTTTAGACGAGTTTCAGGGGTCCGCTCTGAGTAGGGAATTGGACTTGGGATTGTTGGTTTGCTAATATCTAGTTGCAGGTGACATTCCTTCTCCATGTTCGTAGAAAAGCGCCCATTTTCGTGGAGGTCCAGTGCATTACTCTTCACATTCACAGAGGACTAGTCTGCGTTCGTGGAGATCTTTTTATACCTGGAAAAATTTAAACTCGTAAAACACCATTTTAAGCCATTTTCATGAAGTTGTAACTTTATTAAGTGATTTTGAGAAGAGAATTTTGAAGAGATATTTCGGGTAAGTGATTTTAACATTATATTGATTATTTATCATAAGTTTTATCTTGATTTCAACTTAAATTCCATGATTTTCAATGTTAAAAATTGGAAATTATTAGACTATGATCTTTAAACATTGAATGTTGATTTCTACTTCAATTTAAGCTTGCTTTTAGTGTGATTTTCACCCATGAACTCAATTTTTCATGTAGAACTTGATTTTAAAATCAGTTTTCAAATTCAGGAACTTTAACATTTAGTACTAAAATTGACCATTTTACCCCTAAGCCTAAACTATTGTGAGCACCTAATTTTTAACCAAACCTAATCTATCTTTAATACTTAAATATTTATGTTTGAATCTAAATTAGTATTTTTATTTTTGGTCTTATTTGTAGTAAGTTTATTTAAAAATAATTTGAAAACTATTAAAAATAGAGTCATGTTTTTAGATAAGTTTGTTTTAATTTATTTCAAAAAATTAATGAAAATATATGTTTATTTTAGTTGAGATTTAATAAATAAACTAGAATTTTCAAATTTTAATTTTAATTTTAGCTAGTTAGATTTTCTATATTTTATTAATTTAAAATAATTTTCTAATATTTTTATATTTTATTTTTTCTTTCAAAAATAAAATCCAAATAAAAAGAACTATAATAATTTCTAACTCCTAAACCACCTCACTCACCTATTTATCCTACCCACATTCCACAATTTACTCACTCCCTCACATTTATCAACTAACCCACACAATACACAACATGGAACCACGACAGATGACCAAAGATTTTCCCCCATTAACATTTTCCTTCAAAACTCCACTCATCCTTACTCACTATTGACCACTTCTACACACACAACATACAGAACACACAACAATTAAAAAGAAAAGAAACAAACAAAGTTTGTGGTTTACTTTCACGGGTTCAAGTTTGTGGTTCCTAGTATGACCTATCCTTTGTAGATTAATCTTCACAAGAGGTAACACTTATCCATTGTATTATTTAATTTCCCATATATACAAGACATGATTCGTGTCCAACTTTGATATTATGGTATGAAATAGGTTGAGAATTTTTATATTGATAAATTTAGAATAGAATTCATGTAACATGTGTTTATTTCTTGCAAGCTTAATTGTCCAATTTTTATCTTGTTCTTGATTAATAATATGAAAAATCGATGTCTAAGCTATGTGACTAATTGGTATTTGCATGAGATTGAATTCAATAAATTAAGTTATTTTTCATTTTATGTGTTTAATATCAATTTTTTACAAGATAAAATGAAGCAAAATAAAAATCTGCATATTTATTTTT
>JBCEWC010015540.1:0-13663 GCA_038996855.1 Solanum aculeatissimum
TTCTGTAAAATTCTAGGAAGGCTTGCTTTGGGATTCTCCCCTTAGCGCCAGTCATGATCCTAAATTGGGTCGTGACATCCTTCCTACCATTTAAGCGTATCATTACCATTATACGTTTGAGATTTTGTTCACATGCCAACAACTTTGTCTCGTCATTTGTTAGTGTGTCTCTGTCAGTTCTAAATATTCTGGACAAAAAGTGTTTTTTGTGCTATTAACTCATTAGAATTTTTATCCTTGTACAGAGTACGAAGAGTTTGTAGCCTGAAAAATTTGGAGTCTTTCCTCATTAGCTTTTTGCCAACTGGGCTAAGCTTATCTGAGGTATTGGAACCTTGTTCAATATCCTCACTGTTCCTTCATCCATAGCCAATCATTGAAATCTTGAAAATATGATGCAAATTTCTTGAAAGATGTAGTTTGGTTTCCTTCTTGGTTTGAAGTGAAAGATTGGAAGGTCTGTTCTTACAAAGTGAGTATGGAAATCAGTCTTTCTGTTGATCCAGTGAAGGATAATCTGGAAGAGGAATCAGAGAAGTTGAGGAGTGATCATATCAGTGTGAAAATAGAACTTCAGGAGTTGAAAGATAAACAACAAAACATGAGGGTTCAGTTTCCTTTTTTTCAAGGTTGCAAAAATTAGCAATAGCAAAGTGTCAAGCATTTTGAAGCTATTCTTGAGAACTTCAGAGCAAGGAGATTGTTAGCAGCAATGACATCAGAAAGAAGCCATGGTTGGCGAAAAGGCAATATTGTGTGGCTGGTTCTTCCCAGATGGAACAGACACCAGACGCCAGAAATGACAAGAGTCGAGAGTTCTGGAAGAAACTGTTTGAAGATGATTCAAAGACTCAAAATGAAGGAGCAGAGGCAGAGCAAGCACTGAATATGTTTCTATCAAATACAAACATATGTATTCTACTACTTTTTTTGAAATGTGATCTTCTCATTAAATCGAATTTGCACTTTGCCTACAGGTTTGGAGAAAGAAAAATGCTAATGAAGCACAGCTGATGTCAAAAGTTATGTTTTCCATATAGAATGTTTTTATTTTGTTCCAGAATGTATTGGATGTCTTCTTTATCCGACATTATTTTACCTGGAAACTGTACAAGTTATGGGAAATTCTTATGCTTCATAATTCTAATTAATTAAAGTATCAATATCTATGCAGTAGTCCATCTCTAGAACTTCTGTGATTTTTGACAATCTGAAGCAGCCTCCATTTGATGTTTCAAGAAAACAATTAGAATATAAAATGAACTTAGGCGGTCATTTTTTGTTTGGATTTACAATGGGAATCACGCCATGGTTCTTAATTGCAGTATCTTACTAAGTCAGAAAAATAACCAAACGAAACCAATAAATAGCTACATAACAATGATGATAATCGGGATCAGACAAGAAACAGGATAGAGGAGGGAGGATATTTTTTTCTCTATTGATTCTTCATCATGCTTAGAAATCCTTACCTAGGTCCTGAAAGAATTGAAGGAAACAAGGTGGTTGTGGTATCTGCCTCTCTTTTGATTGCTGCAATTGTTTGTGAATTTGGAACACTATACTCTAAGTGAGATTCAATGTCCATTGTCCCCTCTATTACTTTAACCACCATCGACATGGAAGGCCTCACAGTAAAATCACTCTGTAAGCACCAGACAGCAAGCTTCATCATACGGATAATTTCTGATGTATTGCATGGCAGATCATTGATGTAGTTTCCAATCATATCGATCAGTTGATTGCATTCAGCTTTTTCCATAAACAAGCTAAGCAAATGTGGGTGTTCCAGTGAGTGTGAATAGTCCACATTCTTGCGTCCACAGAGGATCTCCATTGCAACAACTCCAAAGCTGTAGACATCTACTTTTTCTGTAATGAATGCACTACACCATTCAGGAGCCAAATATCCAGGGGTTCCCCTTATTTTGGTCACTATATGGCTCTGATCTTTATCCACCAACTTGGCCAGGCCAAAATCAGATACCTTTGCACAAAAATTGTCATCCAACAGGATGTTCTGCGGCTTAACATCCAAGTGGACTATTCTTTGCATACATTCTTCATGAAGATAAGCCAATCCTTTTGCTATATCATGAATGATTCTTCTTCTTATTTGCCAACCAATGTTGAATTGAGTGGAGGTTGTGCCAAAAATCCATTTATCCAATGATCCATTACTCATGAAATCATAAACTAATAGTATGTGCCCTTTCTCAGCACAAACTCCAATTAGTCGAACAAGATTAACATGATGAATGCTTCCTATGGTCTGGATCTCTGCCAGGAATTCCTTCTTTCCTTGTCCAAAACCATCAAGAACCTTCACTGCTACTTTCTGACCATCTTGAAGAACTCCTTCATAAACTGAGCCAAAACCTCCCTGACCAAGCTTTTTCTGGAAATTGCCAGTTGCCATCTTCAGCAGTTCATAAGAAAATCTTACAAGGCCAGATATCTCCCCTGAGTAATCATCATTATTTTCTTGTAATGTTTGTTTTCTGTTGAATGCAATCAAGATGCCAATAGTTAATGTTATCAGAAGA
Source organism: Solanum aculeatissimum (assembly GCA_038996855.1). Classification (NCBI taxonomy): domain Eukaryota; kingdom Viridiplantae; phylum Streptophyta; class Magnoliopsida; order Solanales; family Solanaceae; genus Solanum; species Solanum aculeatissimum. Next base: position 2,547 of record JBCEWC010015540.1, read on the forward strand.
AATGTTCCACCAGTTGATCCAGCTATAATGCCAATTCTTCTTGCAGCTGTTGACTTACTTTTTTCTGCATCATTTGGTAATTTGATGAATGCAAATGACTCATAGACACTTCTTTCCTTTCCATCATTTGTAAGCGACAGAACAGGGGAGGGTAAATAGCAGTCACCACTTGAAAAGTTAGTGAAATACCGGAAGAGAACTACTTTACAAGAGCAGTTCTTCAAGCATAACTCTTGGCAGCTTTCCTCATCTGTTCTTTTCAGAGCTGCTGCATCATTGTCAACATAGTTAAAGTAATAGACATCCGAAACACGCTCCATTCTGTGGGAATGTTTTCCATCGCATTCCATCGGACTAACTTCTACACATCCACTGTTTTGTTGATCATTACTTCTTATGAATGCACCTGGACAAGAACAAAATCCATTTGAGCAAAGCCCCAAACTGCCACAAGCTGTGGGGTAATCACAAAAACCGATGAAATCTGCCAAAAGATCGTTTGGCTGATCACTTCCTCCACTGTAGGCTCGAAGATGTCCATCATAATCATATCTCAAAAATTTCATCCTAGAAGGTCTTGAGAACACAGCATTTGGCTCATCCGGCTCCGTTGAGGATATGTACAAGGCAAGAGTACCATTCACTGCTTTGACATAACTTTCACCAAAGCTATCCCTTTCTCCACTAACCAAAAACTTGAAATACATCTGTGGCTTGTATGATGTGTAAAATGCAAACAAACCTTGATTGGTTACAGAGATATAGTAGTTACCTTCGGTCCAATTGGATGAAGAAACTCTAGCCACAAGTCTTTGACCAGCCCTTAATTTCTGGCCTGGAAGCAGTGCATCTGTTGGATGATCAAAAGACTGCCAGACAGTCTGATTAGATATGTCATGAAGCACAAGATTTCCAGTATCCAACATCTTAATGCCCGAGACAAACTTATTCGCTGTGCCTGTAGACCACACAAGAGTTCCATCCACATCTTTTAAAACTAAATCTCCATCTTGCAGCAATTGCAGCGTTCCATTTTCACGAATTGGATGGTTTCTGTTTGCAAACCAGACCAACTCAAGGTCAGTCCAGCGCTGAGTTCCTTCATAGTCCCGATGAAGACGTACAATTCCAATGGAAAATACAAAGGACCCATCTTCTCCATTGAAAGCAAAACCACAAGCATATCCCATGTCCTTCTCTGTCTCTTTGAGCATCAGAATTCGCATGAAAGGTCCAGTAGTTTGATTGAATGAGTAAAAAGGCCATGTCAAGGGCTTTGTAACATTGATAGACGAAACATTATTGTTTATCCAGGTTGTTGGAATTTTCACTGTGTGATAATCAGGAAATTGAGCCAAAGTAAGGTCCTCAAGGAGCACAATGATCAAAAGCTTCAACAAATGTTTTAGAGAGAGTAAAGCCATGGTTCTTTTTAGACAAAAAAAACTAAAATGTTCTTTGGCCAAAAACATATTTCAAGTGAAAAGAATCCTTATACATACGAATTCAGTGAAATCTCTGATATATATCATGACTTGACGATCATCGAAATGAATCTATTCCCATCTGCTTGACTACTTGTCTGGATAGGGTGAAGATGATTTGAAACTGTTGTTGTATTTTCCTTTTTTCTATGCTTGGAAAACCCTGGAAATGGTATGGACTGGAAAATGTTGTTTTCCTACTGTTGCAAATGAAACTATTGTATTTGACTAGTATGCTCTATATTGACAATTTCATTTTGCATGGGAAGATAATTACATTTGAAATTTTCAATTAAGTTGAATGTATCCCTTTATCTGAGTTGTTCATGTTTAACATAGGACTTTTCTTCTCTATACTAAAATTTATAACGAGTGGGACTTTGCGTATCCTTCAAATGACTTGTGAACAGATCTCTTCTATCGTAGTTGTCACTCCATTAGTTTCTGACCTTACTGATAAAATTGAATAACAAGAACACAGAAGGCTACTTGAGTTTTAGAAGTCATCAGGGGTAATCCATTGTCATCTCTATTGTATGAATATCATCAATCCCTCATATCTTGAAGAATTTTTTGTGCTTAAAAGAGTAAAGATCACTTTTTTTTTTCTCACTTTCTTCAGTTCACAGACTTCACTTGAAGTGAGAGATCTTCTCATGAATGACTTATTGATCCCTTGAAATTGAATGTAGAAGAGGAAAATGAAGTATGTAAATTTTAACTTAAACAAGAACATATTTAAGGGAAGTTCTTAGAAAAGAAAACATTTATTTTTAAGCTCATATTTCCTTAACTATAGCTATTAGTGAGTGTCAATTTTCAAAAGAGAAGACAAACTGTGATATAGAGAATAGGATTGTTGTTCTTAAGTATTATTAGAGCCAACCATTATCACATATGGAAAAGTATTGCCTGAATGATCAGTCAAAGAGTTGAATATTCCTTCTTCTATAACTTACTTTTCTCTGTTTCTCCCCTTTCATTTATGGCGGCATGTATTTTTTCTAACGTGGAACTTCTTTTCTTGATATTAGAAAAACTTTGAGGGTCAATCGGGGAACAGTAGGAAATTCGGTGGAATAGACTTACCTCTTTATCCTTCTTCAACATGAATACCAAATTTTTGTTCCCGTGGCGTGCATCTAATTCACACATCACATATTACGCTCTTATCATATTATCATCATCATATTTTAAATTTTCTAAATTTCACTTTAAGATCAAGAAACATATTTATATTTTTTTCCCTAATACATTTTTTTTATTTCTCTACCAGTTTTGTTTCAGAAAACTCAAAAGTCATGTTTTTAACAATTAAGTGGTATTTATTTGTTTTAAATTTTATGTGCAACCTCCATTAGTTACAGTATCACTTGTGTTATACTCTTTAGCAGTTGAACAATATTATTTGCTTTAAAGTTCAATTGTGAGTGTTATATATTATCTTCAAGTTGATTGTAATATAATCTCTTTTCCTTTTGATTTTTTCCACCTAATTGCACTGATAATTAATTTGTATGTCTCTTGATATTTTTTTAGTATGCATTACATATAACTCAAAAGTGAATTTTGTGTATATTTTAATTTGCATGCTCAAACATATACTTTTCGTTGATTTTTAGGAATAGGTCATTGAAAATGAAGAGTTGAAGTTGTTCTTATCGTCATGTAATGAAGTGATTATCAAAATTATCATCTTATGTATATATATCTCATATGCAAAAACTTTCTATTTAACGAACCAAGAAATTTGTCAGTAGAACAAGTCTTTTTTCTATATATCATTTATTTTATGTCCTTCCGCACTATATTTAATATTATTTAATGAATAAAACATAATTGAAAAAAGTAATATTATTAATTTTAGCATTTTTTGTTTTATAGCTCAATTTTTCTACTAATTTTTTTAAATTAAATAATAATAATAGACAAATATGGGAAGCTCAAAACTGCAAAGTTGAATTATCATTTTACCCCTATATTAAATTAAAATATTATAAATTATTGAATTGATTATATATTAATAGTCAATGAATATCTTTTATATTGAATTGATCAATAAATTTAAGAAAGAAATATTAATGAATAATTAGGTGACGGATGAGTTTAATGGATGATGATAAAAAAGAAAAGCGCAAGTTCTATAATTTATCAACATGATGAATGATTATCTTTTTTTGCTTATATTCCTATTTTAATTGTGCTTATCTTACGGCAATTAATTGGGTGATCGTGAAAAGATTCATTTTATTTTTGTATGCATAAAGTTAATTTTACGAAATAGATACTTTTATTATGTCTATATATATATGTCTTGGTATGTATTTATCTTAGATTAAAGTACTATACATGTCACTAAATTAAAATACCATTAATTTTACAAGATTTTCTAATCTCAACTTATGAGTTATTACCTTTTTTCTTTTTTTTTATAATTGATTTTTATTTCACAACACACAGATAAAACTCAATATTATATATCATCTAAATTTATCATTGTAATATAAAATTTATATTAAGTATTTTGGGATAATCATACACACGTTCTCAAAACTAGTTATAAAAAAGCACAAACTCTAATTTTCTCTTGTCCTCCCCCTTCCCCTCAAACATTTTTATGGCTTTTTCTTTTTTCATGGATCAAAGCAACTTAGAAGATCCACTTAAACCCCACAAAGGAAGAAGCAAAAGAAAAAAGGTGCATAAGATTTAATGAATACTAAGCATACCCCACTAGAAGTTTTAAGACATCATTTCTATACCATCAACTAATTAGAAAGTTTTTTTGTTGTTTCTATAATTTTTTGGTCCAAATACAAGCTTAATGATAGGTCAACGTATCAAATGAATTAAAGAGATTATTGCAATGGAATATATCATCATCTAACCAAAATTTGTTGCCTTGCGATAAAAATAAAGAAAATAGGGTATTGGAAAACAACTCAAAAGATAGAATGAAGAATCAATTATTTGTGAAGGAACATTTTGGTGCGCCAAGCCATCATTTCTTAGAAGGAAATTTTGCATTGTTTTCCAACCATTTACAGGTGACGGACGCAATTGGTTTTCCGTACCACTTATCTCTGTCTCTCTTTCGTTTTTCTTCCATTACAATGATATGTACACCAACTCGCCTATATATTATTCCTCACATTTGTGACGGGTGCAATTTGATTTGGCACGAATTTTTTTTTTTTTAAAAATTGTGATTTAAATAAGTAGGAGTAAATATTTATGTGGCTATAAATGATTTGATTAAGAAATAAATTAAGCAGTTAAATTGTTACTCTCATTGTCCCATTTTATGTAATATCGTTTGATTTGACAGTGTTTAAGAAAAAAAGTGTTTTCAAATTTGTAGTTTAAAATATTTGTGTAATTATAAATTATTTCATTAAAGATAAAAATGAAATTTTAAAATTAAATTATTTTTAATTACAGTAAAATGACATTCTTTCTCCAACAAATTTTTAAAGGAAAAAATGTTACTCATATAAGATGATAAAAGGATGGAATACTAAATATAAAAATATAATTTTTTTTCAAAATTTAATAAAAAAGAAATAATCATATAAATTAAGATAAAAATTATTATTTCACAATATACTTGTTATGAGCCATTACTCCATTAGTGCTGGCACCGATGATTTGTACTAGTCGCAAGTATAGAACAGATACAATGGATTTTCAAGAATCTTAATAGTCTTTGTTTAATTCATGTATACGTGTTGATGAATTCATTAAATATTTATAAATACTTTATCGTAATTTGCGGATTATCATATATTAACTTGAGAATATTATAAAAATTACTATCTTCGTTCACAATTAGATGTCAAATTTTGACATGACACACCTATTAAAAAAATAATGATTAATGTGGTAAGATTACCATTTTACCCCTATTAATTTGTAGGACTATTCTTTTGAATTAAATTTTTTTTTATAGGACTATTCTTTTTAATTAATTTTTTTTCATATTAACTTAATTGAATTGGAGTATGTTAATGCATTATGTCATTTTCTATGTTTCTAGGTACTCTAAACATTACTTAGTCATTCAATATTTTCAAAAAGTCTAACTTGGTAAATAAATTAGGGGTAGAATTGGTAAAAAATATTTATCTTATCTTGAATTCTCAAAATTGACAAGTAAAAATGAAAATCAAAATAGAAATTTTTTGACATCTAATTGTGAACAGAGGGAGTAGTATACTTCTAACTATGTATTCATCATAGTTTCATCTATCCCCATCAATTTAAGAGATTACAGTGGGGAGTTGTGGGATGGATGCAGGGTAGAAATTTAACCTATAAATTTTTAAAATTGCCTCTCCCTGCATGACATTTTTTTATTTTCTAATCCGCTTCGCCTCATATAGATTCACCTCGCATAAATTTTTAAGTTATTTTCTTTTTAATTGAGTTTAATATGATTTTTTTTTTAATTTTACTAATTTACATCTCAACAACTAATTAACTATTTCTAGTCAATGTTTTAACAATTGTTTTTTAATCACTGCAACTAATAATTTACTGAACACATCTAGTTTGAATTTTGAAAAAGAAATTAAAATTAAGTCAAAGTTTATATTTTTAATTTTAAAAATAATTATTTAACACACCCCACGCCCGCGTAACTTTAAATCCGACCCCGTCCCCTTGGCCCTACTGCCATCCCTACGTCGACTGCAATGTCACCCTTGGGTGCCTCTCTCTTGAGTTCCAAGTGGATTTATTCAAAGTCAACATTGATATCCTATTAGAGAGTTGAACACCACTAAATGTTTGCATAAGCAAAGTCATACATTATCTCTTCTTACACATCAAACCATTCAACAAAGAAAAACAAATCTGACTATAAAGGAACTAGTATTTCTTAGTTTAGGAATTGGTAAAATTTCTATATTTGAAAGTTACAATGTAACAAACATAATATCATACTCAGTTACAAAGGTTTGTTTCAGTTAACAAGTTGGAGAACCATCTATATCATGTTCAGCAAACCAATTAACTTTTAACAGATTTTTAAAACAAAGTTGAGTTGATTCATTATCTCAATTTTTTTAGAAAATGTAGTATTTTCTAGACTAGTACTCTCCCATTGGTTTTGATTCAACCAACCTATTATTCACTAACATATCTGATAAGCTAAACGCGAACAGACTTGAAACGCATGAATTTTGTAGTATTCCTATGAATTTTCTCTTTCTTTGTGGCATTTATATTTCAAGGAAAGAATTTATGGATATTACAGGAAAAACTAAGAACAAAAGATGAATGGTGATAAGTACCCCCTATAATACTGGAACTGAAATGGACATGGGAACTGAGACATGCTAACACCATCGGAGTACTCTAGCAAGGGATGCTGCTTTCCTCCTTGCGCGCTTTGTTCCTGTAAAGAGTAATGTCTGAAGTAAATTTGCTAATGACGGCGCCTTCAAGACCCTCTCAGTAGCAGCTGCTCCACCAACACGGCATAGTTCAAGCAGCGCAGCAACTGCATTCTCTTTCCCTCTAGATGTCCCACATCGCATCATCGCAATAAGCCCTGCTACTGCGGTTTCCTCATTGCCAACAGCTGTAGCACCAATTGGCTGCCTAACAATCAGCGTCAATGCACCAGCAGCTTCTTCGGCAACACCTTCACTTCCCAAAGCTCCAACTAGAGCAGTGACAGCTCCAGACTCTATCATCCTCGCACAATTTTTCGTGTGCGTGGATAAATTAAAGAGAGCAGTTACTGCATCCTTCTTCCCTCGGGGAGAACCTTCTCGCAGCAGACCTGCTAAGGCCTCGACTGCCCCATCTTCTTTTGCTATTTGTCTCTTATAGTCATGAACTGCAGACAGACTGAACAATGTTGCTGCAGCATTTTCCCGTGCCTCTGTGGTGTGCCCAAATCTCAAAACTCCAACTATCAACGCCAGACACCCTACTTCATCCATAATTCGGCCTTTATTCTTATCAAAAATCGATAAGTTAAGCATTGCAGTGACGGAATTTTCTTGTGCCACAGCATTGGGAGATGAAAGCAAATTCTTCAAATATGGGATTGCACCAGCCTCATCTATGTATGCACGATTCTCCTTACCAGTTTTAGCTAAAAGTCTTATCTCCCAAGCAGCAATAGTTTTTGCAATCTGTGTTCCATTTTCTAGCTGTTTAATGAGAAGAGCTGTCGTGGCTTTATTAGCTTCTAATGCAGCCCTACTAGATGAAGCAGCTGGAAAACATTCAACACATGGATCCCCACTCTCCAGAGGTTCATAGGGAATTTTATGAGCAGCACACCACCTCCTACGTGCCCTATTCAGCACAAGGCGGGTATGATCATGCAACTGTCCTGTCTTTGGGCAAGTACAATGACCTTCCTCCATCCACCTCGATGTGGAAGCTAGATCATATATCTTCCCTGTTGCCGCAATAACTGGATCCCTTATCAAATCCAACAATATCGAACAACAGAAATGCTTTGGCACAGAAATGAATGTCTCTGCAATCTCTTGACTAATCAGCCCTTTCTTCGGCTTTATATGCTTACCCAATCTCAATCCGATATCATCCTCTTCAAAGCCAAATAGCAAAACCCTGCAGTATCGTATCATCGCCACAAACCCATTGAGAACTGAGGATGTGGGCTTAATGTCTCCTTCATGGTTCACAATCTGCTCCTCTAAAAACTCAATCTCAACCCTGCAACTCCTAGGATTACAAATCCCCAATTTTTCCACAAAAAAAGAGTACAACTGAGCACAGTCAGGAAGACCTCCATTTTCAAACTCATTCAAGAAAGAGAAGAGTTTCAACCTCAGCATCTCATCATGTTTATCAACAAACAACTGAGATTTTCTTGCTTGTTTCTTCAACAACTCAACCTGTTCCCTAACATCTTCAGGTAAATTTTTTAATTCTTTCAAGGGAAAAACATCCAAAAGGGTTGATATTTCTTGGTTCAACTCATGGAAATGCCCTGAAATCGAATGGTTTTGAAGCAACAACCACAACTTACTGGAGTGGGAGCAATAACCAAGCAAGATTTTCGACTGGTAAAGCAATAAATACAACTCCTTGAAGCACAAAAAAGCTGTAAACGGCAAATCTGAAGAACCCCTGGTTCGGTTACTGTTATTCTCACGGAGACATTCCAAGAGAACAGAAAAGACTTGAATTTTCCTTAGCAAAGACTTACAATTCTTCCTCTGATAAAACGGTACCGTTTTACCTGAATGTGCGGAAATCAGCTCAGAAGACAACGCCGTTAGAGTTTGCAACAACCCAACATCTGTCAGATCCACCGGCACCAAGAATGCTTCGAGTGACGGCGGCCTTTGTCTCCTAAACGATGAGAAAATTGCAGCAGATGCCATCAATTTCCCAACAACAAATTTCACCAAAATCTTGAAAATCAACTCCAAGATTCTCAATCCTTTTCTTGTTTCACACTGAAAATTGCTTTCTTGATCTTATTTGTGCAATATTTCAGTGAGATTTCTATACGGGTATAAGAAAAATATGTAAAAACAACTCCATGATTCTACCTTTCTCTAGTTCAATGGAAAAACTTATCAAGAAAGGTTTGAATCTAAGACCAAGAACAAAATGGGTATTTATTGTTTGTGCAGAACTTTTATATGAATTGAAAATAGAAGCAAAAGGGAAAATATAGGGATATTCTGTAGTGAACCCGCGTTGAAGAAGAAGAAAGCAAAGAAAAAGCTGGAAGAGAGAGAAATGGGAAGGGGTGTTTTACACTGGATAATTATAAGATTTGTGTGTTGACTACCCTTCTCTTTCTTTTTTTACCTTTCTTTTTTTCCAATATTTGTTTATTTGTTTTTTCCTTCTGTTGGTCCAGCTCTAATGCCAATTCTTCTTGCAGTTGTAGACTTAGTTTTTCCTGCATCATTTGGTAATTTGATGAATGCAGATGACTCATAGACACTTCTTTCCTTTCCATCATTTATGAGTGACAGAACAGGGGAGGGTAAATAGCAGTCACCACTGGAAAAGTTAGTGAAATACCGGAAGAGAACTACTTTACCAGAGCAGTTCTTCAAGCATAACTCTTGGCAGCTTTCCTCAACTGTTGTTCTCAGAGCTGCTACATCATTGTCGACATAGTAAAAGTAATAGACATCCGAAACACACTCCATTCTTTGGGAATGTTGTCCATCGCATTCCACCGAACTAACTTCCACACATCCATTGTCTTGTCGATCATTACTTTTTATGAGTGCACCTGCACAAGAGCAAAATCCATTTGAACAAAGCTCCAAACTGCCACAAGTTGTGGGGTAATCACAAAAACCGATGAAATCTGCCAAAAGATCGTTTGGCTGATCACTTCCTCCACTGTAGGCTCGAAGATGTCCATCATAATCATATCTCAAAAATTTCATCCTAGAAGGTCTTGAGAACACAACATTTGGCTCATCCGGCTCAGTTGAGGATATGTACAAGGCAAGAGTACCATCCACTGCTTTGACATAAATTTCACCAAAGCTATCCCTTTCTCCACTAAACCAAAACTTAAAATACATCTGTGGCTTGTATGATGTGTAAAATATAAACAAGCCTAGATTGGTTACAGAGATATAGTAGTTACATTCGGTCCAATTGGATGAAGAAACTCTAGCCACAAGTCTTTGACCAGCCCTTAATTTCTGGCCTGGAAGCAGTGCATCTGTTGGATGATCAAAAGACTGCCAGACAGTCTGATTAGATATGTCATGAAGCACAAGATTTCCAGTATCCAACATCTTAATGCCCAAGACAAACTTATTCGCTGTGCCTGTAGACCACACAAGAGTTCCATCCACATCTTTTAAAACCAAATCTCCATCTTGCAGCAATTGCAGCGTTCCATTTTCACGAATTGGATGGTTTCTGTTTGCAAACCAGACCAGCTCAAGGTCAGTCCAGCGCTGAGTTCCTTCATAGTCCTGATGAAGACGTACAATTCCAATGGAAAATACAAAGGACCCATCTTCCCCATTTGAAGCAAAACCACAAGCATATCCCATGTCATCTATCTCTTTGAGCATTAAAATTCGCATGAAAGGTCCAGAAGATTAATTAAATGAGTAAAAAGGTCATGTCAAGGGCTTTGTAAAATTGATAGATGAAACTTATTGTTTATCCAGGTTGTTGGGATTTTCACCATGTGATAATCCGGGAATTGGCCAAAGTAAGGTCCTCAAGGAGCACAATGATTAAAAGCTTCAACAAATATTTGAGAGAGAGTAAAGCCATGATTCTTTTTAGACAAAAAAAAACTAAAATGTTCTTTGGCCAAAAACATATTTCAAGTGAAAAGAATCCTTACACATATGAATTCAGTGAAATCTCTAATTTATATCATGACTTGACGATCATTGAAATGAATCTATTCCCATCTGCTTGACTACTTGTCTGGATAGGGTAAAGATGATTTGAAACTGATGTTATATTTTCCTTTTTTCTATGGTTGGAAAACTCTGGAAATGGTATGAACTGGAAAATGTTATTTTCCTACTGTTGCAAATCAAAATATTGTATTTGCTAGTATGCTCTGTTAAATTGTGACAAGATTCAAGTGAAGATTTGATAGGAAGATTTTTTCTTCATTGGTATTAAAAGTCAAAGGTA
>JBCEWC010015541.1:0-13662 GCA_038996855.1 Solanum aculeatissimum
AATCTAGAACAATATTGGAAGAACCCATAACTAATTGGAAAGCTTAAAATAAATTTAAAAGGGTTAGGGTTCTTAGGTTTTTCAAGGATGGAAGAGGATCCTTGAATCAAGTCCCACATACCTTAATTCAAGCAACAAGTCACTAATACCAAGCTGAGACCAATCTTCTTCCCCAATTTCTATAAGCTAGCTTCAATGGAGACCAAGAGGGTTTTGAAATTTCTAAAGAGAGTGTAGGAGAGTTTGAATGGATGAATGAGGGTTTTGGGAATGTTATAGGGGTTTAGGATACCTTAAGGGACCAAAAGGGGGCTTAGGGAAAGGTTAAATCATGAAAATACCATTAATAAACCAGAACTTTTCACCAAACACAGCACCCAAACGGAAGCTACAGTGCCGTCAAATGGTCACACGGTCCGTTCAAGTGACTGTTTGGATGCACTTAGCCAAATTTCCAACTTCGAGACAAAACGAGCTCACTGGAACACTTCACGACACTATTCATGGGTCGTCAACAGTCTCACGGACCATTTACCATACCGTCAAGATGAACTTAGCCAAATCTACGCGTGAACTCTTGGAGGACTTTCTGTTGAACTTCACGAACATCCAAATGGCTCGTCAAAGATGAGACGGCTCGTGTAACCTACCGTCTAACCTCACTTAACCCCAAAAATCATACCCAAGCCTTGGCCTAGCCACTGTCCAACTTCACGGGACAGTGGACGTCTCGTTAAGTGCCAAACGGTCCGTTCAAATGTCCTTGTCCAATTTTCCGAGCCTATCTCCAATGGCTTCCGAATTTTAGACAGTCTCATTGTATAGGCCATATCTCCGTTATCCGATATCCAAATTGAGTGAAACTTCTTTTCTTGCAAAGATAACTCAAAGATCTTCAATTTGATATATGTTATCTCACATGGTTCATCCCACATCAAAAGTTATGACTATTTGAAGTTGACTGTCAAAATTATCCCTCTAGGCCACTTTCTAGCCCAATTTGCATTTGGCCAATTAAACTCAACTCGTGGCCACCAAAAGTCATCCATGGCTTGTAGTACATCATAAACTTCCAACCATAAGTAGATTTCGAAAATTTTTGAGTTGTTACATATTGACATACTATCCTTTCCTATATTCTCCTTCTATATGTGTGCCCTTGTCATCCAGCCTGTGGTAGGCTTATGTTCATTTGCATAGCATGCCCACATACTTAGTGAATTATTATGTGCTAACCCATACTCTTTGTCCACATGCTCTAACCATGTATGGACCGAAGGTGACTTTCATCCCCCGTTGGATGGCTAATCGAAGTTCTTGAAGTTATTACTTGTGGTGAGCCCTATACTCCAAGGGCAACACCCACTTTCATCTACATTTGTCCTTACTTTTTATTTCCTTTACTTTACGACTTGAGGGTGAGCCCAAAATATGTCGAGGCCCCGTCTTATCTTATGTAGAGGAATTGTTAGACGTATTGCACTCTATTGTATGTTATGCTATGTGTTCTTTACAATAATATGGCTATCTATGTTAAGTAATGGTATCTTATGTTATGCTTTCGTTATCGCTTATGCTATTATGATACGTTTTGATTGGGAATGTGCTTATATGGAAAGTCCCTAACCCTGGTTGCCCCCATGGCTTGCGTCCAAAGCCCTGGAATCCTCTAGACTTATGTACTAATTGTTTATTATATTTCCTTCAGAACCGATGATTTGTGTGATGATGCTATGATGGCTTGATCGAGGACTTTTGGGTTCTCCTTTGTCATGTCATATCTAGGCCCTACTCTCAGGTCCTGACACTCTCGTTCAAAGGTTAGATATTGTGCACCTCAGCTTAGGCCAAAAGCCTAAATTGAGGGTGGCTGGTATAAGGGGAAGTCATAAAATAAGGATAAATGCATAGTGGTACAAAGAAAGAATAAAAAAGAGAGAGAATAAAAGGGGTGCTAGAAAATAAGTAATTTGCCAAAATTTGAAAGAGTGTACATGAATAAGGGCAAAGTGTTAAAAAAAAAGAAACATGCACCCTTAGAGAGGCAAAAAATAGGAGAAGGGGAAAAGAAAAGAGAAGTGATAGGTTGGTAGGGCGAAAGTGGAATGCAGTATCAAAGAGGATCGTAGTCACTATTTATCCAAATAATCATTCCAAAGTCCCCTGAGCCTACAATACAAGCTTGAAAAGTCCTAAAGTGATCCTAGTTTAACTAGTCAACAAGTCATAAGTTTAGAGTATAGGGGCAAGCATATGGTATTAGGTACAATAGTTAAATATCTTTTGTGAGAGTGAGTATTTTGATATAGTCCCAATGAACTTAAACTGAAAAAAATATGTCACCCAGAGTATTTAGAGGACTCCTTTCTATGAGGGTCCTTGCATTGCATTGTTACACGTGACTAGTTCAGTGATATATCATTTATTTGTGGTTGCATGGCTTGTCATAGTTGCACTATTGGAAACTGATAGTCTGCAGTGGTTCACTAGATAGCTAACTGATATGGGTTTTGAGGAAAGATGGGTATCTATGGATGTTTTTATGTATTTTGTGCCATGGGATTGATTTATGTGTCTCTGTGCTGCTTAGGTTGATTAAGTCTGTTGATTGAGCACAAGTAATAATTTTAAGTTGAGGGTATTGATGTGCTTCCAAAATACAACATTTTTAATGCTTGAAACTTGGGATTTTGTGCGTTCTCAAAGTGATATTAGCAGATTTGATATTTGTTTTTTCAGAATTTCAATGTTGGCATGGTTCTGAGAATGACATAAAGTTTCTACACTAAAGTGGCAGTTAACGAGACCCTCTACGGGTCGTTGGTCAGTCCACGAGTCGTAGAGGGGGTGTATTTTATTCTTCCAGTAAGGGCTGCAGAAGTGAATTCCACTCTACGAGACCAGAGCACGAGTCGTGGACCAACATATGGGTCATAGAGTGTGTTTGTGAATTAAGGCAGCTGAAAGTGAAGAATATTTAAAAGTGGCTTAGACGAGACACTTAACAGGTCGTGAATGACTTCACGACTTGTGACAAAGTTTTTGTGCCAATCTCAAGTAGCTCAATAACCTTTCACGAGACCCTGACTCATGGACCATGAACTGTCACACGGATCATAAAGAAGGCTCTTGACCAGTGCCGACACAGTTGTCCTATTTTGTTTTGGCTTTTTATTTCTAGTACTATAAATAGTTTATTACGATTTTTTATGAATAGAAAGAAGATGAACGATAAGAGAATAAAGAGAAAAACACTTGTGATCATCTTTTATGATTTTTAATTAATTCAAGTTTACAATTTTATTGAGTTTCCGCATTTTGTGCATCAATTCTTGTTGCGTAAGTTATTTAATTATGTATTCTTCCTACATGGCTTCTGATAAAAATAATAAGGATGTGTAGATAAGTCCACAACTAGGGTTGTGGGAACCATGACGCACTAGCGAAGTAAAATCAGATTACTTGCAATTTATTGAATTGGGATTAGTATGCATTAATTAACTTCTTCAAATTAATTGAATTTTAATGGAGGACTATGTTAGAAATCATCAAGTATCACCTGCGCAATCCAGGAAATGACGAATAGGAAAATAAGTAATTAACAAAGGTTGATTGACTATTTCTCAACTAATCAGGCTACTAGGGGTAGTAGTTTTGGTATGGGATAAAAAGTGAGGGTTAGTAATGCTACATCACAGATACCGACCCAGTAATGCGATGAAATTCACCTAGATGCCCGATCAAGGATTTAAGAGAACTTAACTCACTATCCTGTACCTACATAACAAATAAGAGTTGCTAGTATCCGAAAACACTTAGCTAGGTCGTCATGGGGAACACGTCACCCTAGTTAGTTTCTCTATTGGTTGTAAACAATATCTACTATTTTAGTTAGAATTTACTTTTACTACAAATTCCCCTTTTTTTACATTTTCATCATTTTTATTTTCTTTTTTTCTGGAAGATACTAGAGTATAACTAGTCAAATTACTGAAGTGTGCTAATCCAGGGTCAACCTTATTCCTCGTGGGACCAACCTAACAAAGTTAGGTTTAAATACTTGAGTACAATCACTTCAAAACCTCCTAGTAGGGGTAGGTGCTAAGCATAAGCGCAGAGTCGACCACAACACTCACCCTCAAAATAAGATATAAAGAAATAATAGTATCAATGTCTTAATATAAAAACAACCAGATAGAACATGGATATTTCAATTGAACTACAGGATTCACCACAAGAAAAATATTTTATGATCCAAATGCTAGCCACATGGAGGATATCGGGGATCGACGATCCCTACATTGTTAGATCATATAGGAAAAAAGTATGTGTTAGTACTTCGAATGTACTAGTATGTGGGCATGCAATGAAACAAAGCATAAGTCATGAACTAATGAGCAATATGATCATTTAAGACAGTACTTAGGCCATGTAACTTAACATAATGCATGTGGAATGTAAAGAACATATGCACAGTAGACTTCATGATAAAGATCCTAAACTTGAAATGATAAGAAACATAGGTCATCATGCATAAGAAAAATTGTAATACCTTTTAGGAAAAATAATGCATTTACTTTAAGGGAAGGACCATCTTACTACTAGTGGACCACTAATAATCCCAATGAAAAATGTCATGCATACTTGTAAACTAAGTCATAGACCTTTATGATTAACACCATTAGTAATAACAAGGGACCATATACTTCCACGGGACCAACTTATGTGAGGAAATCATTTGAACTTGTAAAAGTATGAATTATATGAACTTATATACTTCCTTAGACATAACATGAAGGAACCATCTTAAATTATCATCAAAGTACACCTTAGGACCATGAGGAGACTATGAAATGTGTGAAAGCACCCTTTAACCAACATAAACTATGTGAGCTAAACAATAGAGTCCCGATATTTCTCGTACAACTAAAGAGGGGGAATTCACTTGGCAAGGAGACCTCCTATGATGCCTAAGTGGATCCACTAAAGCTAGCTATTAAGCAATCTCTACTAACGAGTTGTCTGGAAGTCATCTTCTACTAGTGGTGACCCCTATTTCTTATTTGGCACGTAGTTATGGTACAATGGGATTCTAATAACTATCTCATGAATCTTCTAATAGGGATCTTCTGCATTCATCCCAAGGTCCACTAGGTGCTAAGTAAAACTCTCATGGAATGACAATAAACATGAATCATAGAATCATCTAGTATGAAGAGGTGTTCTACCAACCTATCCCATAAGCGTCTAGAACAATGGAGAGGTATTCTACTAACCCATCCTATAAGACTTTAGAACATTTATTACCATCATACTGATAGCTCCTAAATTTAGCCTATGCCTCTACTATAGGTCTGTCATCATCGCATAAGCTTTACTAGGTGGAAGACTCATACCTCAATTATTCATTCATTGTTGACTACAAATAGACTACTCCTATTGTACATATAAACATGAGTTTAATCATGACATGCATACGCTTGTATACGATAACAACATGGAGAGGGATTTACAATAGTGCATAAACTTCATAGGAATTTGATATATTTTCAAAACATACTTGATACACCTCATCATTCATCATATTCATGAACTTGCATATGTATAGTAAAAACCTTTTCATTATACATGAGATTCTTCATCATAAAAGCATAGTTCCTAAACTCAGTGAGTTCATGCATATTGTCTCAAATTCATGAAATTCAAGGGTAACATGCACGACTGGGGTAAAATATCATCACTTGAAACCATATTTAAAAACCAACAACGATCATTGAGAAACCTTAGTTAGGACATTATGAAAGTCATCTCGTATCAAAAAATTTAAGCAACGCACATGGAAATTCAAAGACCCATAGTAGTTTTATCATAGGGCATCTTCCAAAGTCCATCATTTAAAATCATTCCAAAGCACCCACCATAATCATTCATACCATTCTCCAAAACATAGATATAGGAACATGAAATTAGTATTGTAAAATCACCAACTTCCCAACACTTCATGGTATCATATCATACATAAGTTGAATATCATAATATAGTTCATAATAGTAAATCCTTGAAAGCAAATCATGCAATTTCATTCAATAGATAAAGCTTTTCAACATTTATCATGCATAATAAGAATAATATGAAGTACTCATAAGAAATCCACCTTTACTTTGAAGGATTTAGTAAAAAGGGTTTTGGGGACTCCATGGGTGGAGGAACCCATGGATGAAAGACCCACATACTTTAAAACTTAAAATAAATGAAGAAAACTTAAGGAATCTTGAAGGAATCATTTGAGTTCTCAATCTTCAATGAAAGTTCTTGAGAGTCTTGGAATTACATGGGAGATTTAAGGGAGGGGTTTGAGAGTGAATTAGGGCTAAAATTATAAAAGTGTATGTGGGTTTAATAGGTCAAAACCCCTTCTTGGGAAAGTATCAATATCATCGAAATGTAAAAACATAACATTTAATGTGTCCCAACGACGAAATTAATGGTCTAAGGGTCCCATTGCCAAACCATTTAGCGATAAGCCAAATAGAACCTTCAGACCGCCCTCTTTAACAAATTTTTAGACTTTTTAGAGTGACTAGGTGACCGATTCGGAAGATCGCCGAACACATTTGGCGGCCCATTTTGACACCCTAGATAGGCTTTAGTAAAATGATCATATCCTTTTACTATGAACTCAGAATAACGTGGAATTGGATGGATTTAAATTATAATTTAAAGACATAAAATTTTATGGGTATTGGGTGACCTAACTCATTATGATCTAATGGAGATACCCATTTAAAGTTAATCCTTATATGAATTCACACTAAAACTAAGCCGATTGGAATCCTTTGGTCTTAGTTTGATGTAAGAGATAACCTATGACCCAAAACCACATGTAATCAACTTTGAATACCTAAAATTTTATCCCACCATATTAGAAGTCATCAAGTTGAGCCTATACATATATGAGGAATGACTTGGGTCCTAGCTTAAGATCTAAGATGTTATCGGAAGGTGGCTTTTCTTGGTCACATTATTTTGGATGATGGTATTAGGGTGGATCCAAATAATATGGAGGCAGTGAAAATTAGCCTAGACCATTGTCTCCCTCTGAAATTAGGAGGTTTTTGGATTTTTCCAAATATTATAGAAGATTTGTTGAGAGGTTTTCTTTCATTGCCTCTCATTTGATTAAGTTGATCCAAAAGAAGTTTAAATCTCAATGGTATGATGAATGTGAGAAAACTTTTAAAATTTTGAAAGATCGTCTTACTTTGGCTGTTATTTTATCTTTTCCCAAAGGTCCAGATGGTTTTTGTTGTATACTATGATGCCTCAAATATAAGCTTGGGTTGTGTGTTGATGCAACATGGGAATTCTATTTCCCATGACTCAATAAATTGAAGGTTCATGAAAGAAACTATCTGACTTATGATCTTGAATTATTGGAAATTATGTTTGCATTGATGATTTGGTAAAATTATATAAATGGGGTGCATGTTGATATATTCACCGATTACAAGAGTTTGCACTATGTGTTTTGCCAAGGGACTTGAACCTAAGGCAAATGAGGTGGTTGGAGATTTTAAAGGATTATGACATGAGTGTGACGTATCACCCGAGCAAGGTTAATGTTATATCTGATGCATTGAGTAGAATGTCTATAGGCAATATCACACATGTTGAGGAAGGAAAGAAAGAGTTAGTTAAAGAAGTGCACTATTTGTCTCATTTGAGTGTGAAGTTTAATGGATTGAATAATGGTGGTGTACTTATACAAAATGGGGAAGAACCATCTTTAATAGGGGAGGTGAAAGAAAAATAAGAGATGGATCCTACTTTGTTCGAATTAAAGAAGTCAGTAGTTGATAAGATGATTGAAGTCTTGTCACAAGGGGGAGACGAAGTACTTTATTATTGAGGGTGATTGTGTCTCCCTAATAGTGATAAGATAAGGGAAAAGATACTTGATGAGGCTCATAATTCTATGCATTCCATTTATCTGGGATCCACTAACATTTATAGAGATTTTAGAGAGGTGTTTATGGTGGAATGGCATGAAGAAAGACATAGCAAGATGTATAATGAGGTGTGCAAATTGCCAATAAGTGAAGGTGGAATATTGAAGACTTGGTTATTTGTCCTAAGTTATTGAGATACCTATTTAGAAATGGGAGAAAGTGAATATGGACTTCATTATGAGTTTACCAAAGACATATAAGACATTTGACTCAATATGGGTGGTTATTAATAGAATGACGAAAATAACCTACTTTTTGCTGGTAAAGATTTCTTATTGTCCTGAAGATTATGCTAATGTATACATCCAAGAATTTGTAAGGTTGCATAGGGTGCCTTTATCCATAATATTTAAATCGTGGTGCTCAATTTACTTCTTATTTTTGGATGTCTTTCCAAAAGGGCCTTAGTACAAAGGTAAAGTTAAGTATTAATTTCATCCCAAAATGGATGGGCAAGCCGAAAGAACAACCCAAATATTGGAAGACATGTTGAGGGTATGTGTGATTAATTTCAAAGGTGGTTAGGATGAGCACTTACCTTTTATTTAATTTGCTTATAACAGTAATTTTCACTTCAGTATTGAGATGGCGTTGTTTTGAAGCATTATATGCTAGATGGTGTAGGTCCCTAGTGGGATGGTTTAAAGTTAGACAGATATCCTTGATTGGACCAGATTTGGTACTTAATGTCATGGAGAAAGTGAAGGTCATAAGGAAACGGTTGATAGCTTCCTAAAGTCATCAAAAGTCCTATATGATGTTAGAAGAAGGGACCTAGAGTTTGATAAAGGTGAATGGGTGTATTTGAAAGTTTCTCCGATGAAAGGAGTAATGCATTTTGGAAAAAAGGGCAAATTAATTCCTACATATGTGGGACCTTATGAGATTGCAAAAATAAATGGAAAAGTAGCTTATCAGTTAGATTTGCCGATGGAGTTATCTATGGTTCATCTAGTATTTTATGTGTCGATGTTGAGAAAGTGTATAGGTGATCCTAGTTTTATTATTCCATTGAAGGATGTGATTACTGAGGAGGATTTGACCTATGAAGAAGTATTGGTTGAGATTTTGGACTGGCCAGTAAAGATATTGAGAAATAAAGAAATTACATATGTCGAAGTGTTGTGGAGAAACCAATAAGTTGAGAGTTCTACTTGGGAAGTCGAGGCAGACATGATGAAATAGTATCCATACCTCTTTCCCTCTATTCAAGCCTAAGGTACCTAATATAATCTATATTTCAAAATTGCCACAAATACATGTTTCATTGTCATAATGCATGCATGTATGATCATGAATCTATTTCTAAATGATGTTTGATGCTTAGGTTTGATGGTTTTATAAAAAGTATGTTTATGTTAAATTTTTTTCATTCATGATGGGTTGATGACTATGTTTTAACTCTACTCAAGCTTACTTTTGTATTATTCTAGGACAAATGATCCCAAGGGGGAGATATTATAACACCCTATATGTTGAAAAGCCAAGAAAATGGAAAGTTATGAAAAGTTTGAGACTGATTGGTTTCACGAGACAATCAATAGCTCGTGATTAGACCACAATTCATACAAAGGCCTCACGGATGAATTCAAAAAAGTTAGAAAATGTTTTAGTTACTATAAAATATTATACGAGTAATAGGACATGTTGTGAAAGGAACCACGACTCGTAGGCTGAATCGTGGATGAGATCCTAATGATGAAACATTTTTCTAAGTCTAGAAGTCACTCTACGAAGTGTATTACAGTCCGTAAATTGATCCATAGACCGAAGATGAGGTTTCATAGTTTCAAAATGCAAATTCTAGTAGATAAATATTTATGACACGTATTCCACAAAGGCAAAGCAAAACCTATGGAAATGTGTATGGGCCGTGAAAGGGGTCTCATAAATGTTTCCAACAATTGTTTAATGAAGCGCTTTTTTGTCATTTACAATTCCTTTAACTCCTAAACTATGTTGTTTTGATTATTCTAAATAACTTAACCAACTCAAACCCTTTAAAACCTATTCCTCATTCATTATATCTCATTCACTCTCATAATTATCTCAACGGCTCTCAAAATTTCTATCTCTAAGCACGGGACTCTATTGAAGTTAGGATTTGAAGGTTTGGATAAAGGATTTCCAAAATTTATTCTTCAAATATAGGAATTATCGCTTGAGATATGTAGGGATTCATTTATACACTAGAGTCATCCATGAAGCCCAAATCAATTCTTTTTTTTTCTCAATATGTACCATTAGAACACCTTTCGCCTCTAGAAACCTCCATAGGACATTCCTCGGAGCTTTGTTATTGATCTTAAGAAGGCCTATGACAAATTTCCGAGGGATGGTATATGGAGGTGTCTAGAGGCGAAAGGTGTTCCAATGGTGTATATTAGGGTGAGAAAGGAAATGTATTCTGGATCCAAAATTCAGGTAAGGATGGTGGAAGGAGACATAGAGTATTTTCCTGTTGAGATGACACTTCATCAAGAATCTGTGTTGAGCCCTTTTCCTTTTGCCTTAGTATTGGATGAGGTGACATGATCTATTCAGGAAGAGATTCCATGGTGTATGCTATTTGGTAATAACACAGTGTTAATTAATGAGACCAGGGATAAAATTAATGATAGGTTTGAGCCCTTTTCCTTTTGCCTTAGTAATGGATGAGGTGACATGATCTATTCCGGAAGAGATTCCATGGTGTATGCTATTTGAGAATAACACAGTGTTAATTAATGAGAACAGGGATAAAATTAATGATAGGTTTGAGGTTTGGAGACATACTTTGGAATCCAAAGGGTTCAAATTGTGTAGGACCAAAACTAAATACATGGAGTGAAAATTTAGTGTGGCGAGAGATGAAACGGGCATTAAAGTAACGTTTGGCGCTTGTTACAACCGAGAACTAGGGCCTAGGAGTGACATGGAATATAAGAACCAAAAAGTCCCCAAACAAGCCTCATAGCATTCATAGACACGTCATCAGTTCAGAAGCACATAATTAAACGACAAACACCTAGTTCTAAGGGGAAAGGGGATTTGGACTCAGATTGCGGGGATGTCTTCAAGAATGGGAGTTGTATGAATTCACATAGAAAATATCAATTAAGTACTAAGGGGAGGGTAAATATGACTCATGCTATAGAGATAAAAGGGACTTAAGAATTTCAACATTTCCACATCTCGTCATAAACATATCATCATAGCACCAACAACACGAGATAGACATAAATATAGTCTCCATCGGCATAGGCATAACACATAGCAATTCCATACACAGAGTTTGCATGATGTCCAATAATACCTCTAATATGTAGAATAGGATGGGGCTAAGACATGTCCCAACCTCACCCTCAAAGTAAATACATAAGAAAGTCATAACATAATAGGAAGATAGAAGGTGGCTTGTACTTGGATGAAAGGACTCACCACAAACAACTCTTTCTCAAAAAACCTAGTCGTCAAAAGGTAGATGAAGATAGTATTTGGTCCCTATATAATTAGATCATGTAGGCAAAAACATGTGTTAGTACGTTTGAACGTACTAAGTATGCGGGTATGCAGATGCTTATGAACATATTAACCTGCAATTCAATGTTAGATGACAAGGGCACATATATATAGAAGGAGATATATAAGAAAAAATATCATAATAATATGCCTTAAATCCATGATGTATTAATGCCATAATACTTAAACATACGGGGATGTAACCTCAAATGACATATAAGACCAAGCAAGCTATTACTTGGAATCCTAATGTTCACCCTACACCAGAGAAAATGATAGGCTACTTTTCAAAGGTATCCCCCAACCCTAATCAAAGGGGAATAAACCATCCCTAAAGAGGGGAATAAACCATCCCTAAAAAGGGGAATAAACCTACACTAGCATGTAGTTATGAGAAAGAAGACATTACTTAAGGACCTCATGGGTTGAGCCCCCACCCCCAATATCATTTGGTTCTAAGTTATCATCCCATGAGAATACATATACATATACATGCTTGAAATTGAAACATAAGTCATTTCGAATCATAATCATGCACATTTAGACTTAAAGGCCAAATCATACTTCATAGTTATGCATAATTAGGATTAAAAGTCAAATCATTCTTCATGTCATACTTTTATGTATAGGAATAACTCTACATATACGTGATGGTTCATATACACCCATAAGTGTTCAAAGGCATATAATAGATATTATTTGATCACATGTCATGTCATAATCATACTTACTTGAAATCATAGTTATAATCATAATTGGATCTTAACTCACATCATAAATCTCATGAAAATACTTCTTCATACTTGCATATGCCATGATTAATGAAGGAATAGCTTTAGTACAAGGAGTTGACAATTAAATCAACATAATAAGATGAAATCATAATAGATCCATTAAGAAATTAATGATTGAAACATAATTGGAATTACACATGCATAAGTTCATCAAGTAAAGGGACATGCATATTTGATTCTTTATAAAATCCATTTGAAACATAATAATAACATTCAAATCATCATAAAATCAATAAATAAGTTCATACCATAGCTCAATTTCAATAAATTAAAATTAATTTAAGAGACACATTTTCAAATAATACTTAGAAATCAAAAAATTAAAGAAATAGATTTTTGGATATTTATAATTGAAAGGGAATGATGAATCAATCCAACATATCTTGAAGAACTAGAAGAATTAGGATGGATTTTACTTGAATTGAAAGCCTTCTTGTAATCCTAGCTTGAATCCCCAACACAAGCTTTGAAGAGAGAACTTAGGAATTGAATTATAGATCTTGAGCGTATAATAAGAGTGAATGATGTAAAGAGTGAGTATAATATGATTTAGGGGCTTAGGATAGGTACCAAGGTCCTAAAAGACCTTTAAACCAAAATTAATATTACAAAAGGACCATTAATAAAGCGTACTAAACAAGTTGTCCAAGGATCTCAGACAATAGCACCACAGTCCGTACAAAGGTTCACAGACCATACAAAGTGCCCGTGAAAAGGCCCTAAGTTCTGAGATGGTACTTTTATACTTAGAAATATTTAGAGACAGGGCCTCACGAGATCCCACCACGAGTTGTGGTGGGTTTCACAACATATACAAGGGTCCCTGGGTTGCTTCCATAGCCAAATCATTGGTTTACAGGTTAGGGAACCTACCATGAGCCCCTCTCCACGGCCAGTGGTGAGGACCATGAATCGTGGGAGATTCCATGAAGGGCTACCAAGACTAAAAATCTCCCTTAATCCATGAGAAGCCATGAACATACCCAAGGGTTACTCTATGGTTTCCCCTACGACTCGTGGACCTCTCCATAACTCATGGAAGTCACCCTAAAGGAACAATTTGGTCAAAACCACAAGAAACTTGATTTTAAACATTATTATGGCTTCCTGTGGTCTGGGTCCTTGCAACACTCAACCTATTCCCACGAAAGAAAGCTTTAAATATCTTGGGTTCATTATCTAGGGTAGTGGTGATATCGATGATGATATCATACATCATATTAGGAAGCATGGACGAAGTGAAGGCTTGCCTCTGAAGTGTTATATGATTTTTACGACCCAGGATAGGGGGCCTAGATGTGACATGGCGAAGGAGAACCCGAAAGTCCTCGATCAAGCCATCATAGCATCATTACACT
>JBCEWC010015542.1:0-13046 GCA_038996855.1 Solanum aculeatissimum
AATCACTTTCATTACTCTTATGCATACTTAACAAGAGTCAAACACATTTCATAATCATGCATCATGGGCTAAAAAGCTAAACAAACTTTCATATCAAACTTTATATGTAAGAGTAGTTCCATACTTGTCGTAACTTATCATATCATATTGGTGTAAACACCCATGTTGCTCAAAGGGCTATATCATAGACATAGTGTAATCACAACTTAGTCATACCCCATACTTGTTCAAAATCATAGTCATAAATATCTTTGGGACTTAGCCCACATCAAAACCTTTATCAAAAACCATGATCATGCATGAAAAATTCATGAGCAACAATGAGAACAATATGGATACTAGAATTCATAATTTAAAGTCATCTAAGAAAATGGGTGTTTCGCATGAACCCACTAGGATATCACACACGGAAGGCTGAGGACATATTTGTCCAAAGAAGTTAAAGGAAATCCCTTAATACATTGGACATTGAGTCCATTTACATGAACTTCAACAGAAATCCCATAAGATTTCCAACCATTATATCCAATCCACACTCTGACAAGCTCGGCTAAGAAATAAATTTTAGATCTAAGACAAAACCCCACATTTGCAACTTCGAGATTTAAAGTATTCATAGGAAAGGACATAAATTCATAAACACAAACTACAGATAAGTCAAGATATCACAAACCCAATACACAAATCAAAGACCCATATCAAAAGAATAACCTCATCATAGGAGTTCTAGCTAGACATGCTAGAAATTAAAAATTGATTATCATTTAGTGTAGCAGAAGTATGGGTAACAAGATTGAATACAAATCAGATGATTCTCACTAACTAATGTTATCCAATTTGATACCCGATTCCCTCAATACCCTAATCTCCCATAAACTCTAAGAAGAAGGTTTTATTTGCTACTACTATAGACTAGCAGTTTTGAATTTGAATGAAGGATGATGTACAATGTCCTTTATAAAAATTGTTATATAATTCGTGCAAATGTGTTAAGGTTTGTTCTATAACATGCCGTTTGATGGTCAATGCCAGCCATCGCCGAGTACTCCGGCGATGCACCAAATGTGGACTTGACCCTTTTCTTGCGTATCTTTCTAAGGATCCCTTGCTGTAACTTTAGGCGAAGACATTTTTCTTCACTTCTTAAAATTTGGTGATGTGCTGAACTACTCCTCATATCTTCTTTCAGTCAATGCTCTGAGGTTTTGGTTCTACAGCTTTAGGTGAGCACTTGTGCATTCGACAAATTGTCAAGCGTACTTTATGATGTCAATTCTGACTGCATTTTTGGATTGACTAGGAACCTTGGTTACTGCATAGTTAGGCGATCTCCTTGGACCCTTTGGCGGATCATCGAGAATGTCAACGATCTCGCTTTCCACCCCCTTTTGGTTTTTTTGCTCTGTCTCTAAGATTCTACTACGCCATGCCCATTTGCGCGCTTTTAACTCCATTTCCTGTCATATCACATTCACATTTGTTAGTAGTTGGAATTAATGTCACATTAAGGGCAATGTTTCCTTGCAATTTAACCCCAAAATGAGTCCAAAATATAGACTTATCAACACCTCCTACTTAATCCTTTGCTTTCCCTCAAATAAATCAAACATCTATCTATCAAGAATAGAGCTTGTAAATAGGGCCACAGAGAGCAATACATATATTATCACCTTTGCTATCTCCTCTCGAACTTTCAAAAACCACTCACATGACTTTGAAGCCATGAGAGTTGACTAAGGAGCAATCGAGACATTGGCTATGCTCACAATTGCTCATGAAGCTGCTAATCACTTCTTAAAAAACATCACCATTTTCCCTCATGCCAAACATAGATCCTGAACACTCAAGCTTATAACATTACTTTTAATGGATCTCTTCAACTCTCACGCTCCCAAATGAGAAATAACATGTAAACTTTAATCCATAGGCTTTTCCTTATTTTCTATTGGAGTTTAGTTGACTTTGTTTTGGACTAGGATCCCAAAGGACTTTGACTAGTGTTTTAATGTAGGGTAAGGGTTAGGTAGAATAGCATATGGTCAACAGTGGTTCATCCTTTCTTAAACTCTACATGTTCTTTTTAGGCACAAAGGTTCTTTTGATTTCTTCTTCGTTCATCTCATTCTTGAAATATATTTTGCTTTTGATTCATCACCTTAAGTGTCCCTCTTTTTGCATTCCTTTTTACAACAGGACTTTTCTTCTCCTATTTTTTTGGAGGGTCCTAAATTTTAAGGATTTCATTTACTTTTCTTTTCATTTTCTTCTAGGACTCCTCGATAACTTTCTTTTTTTTCCCCCTCTTTTTCCAACTCTTTCATGGGAGACACTTCTTTTCTCCTACTAACACCCTTAACTTAGACTTTGGACACTACTCTACTTTCAAGATCAAGGAGGTATTGGTAAGAAACAAAAATGACTTGTCTTTAAAAAAAATGAGTCAATACTTCAAGGCTACCAAAAAAGGGATCAAGGCATAAAGAGGGTTCACTAGGGATTCATTTCACTGTCAAGGGATGTCACCATAGTCAATTTGGACTAATGGAACCAAAGAAGGCCTAAGGTCCTTTCCTAATTCAGAATCAACCAAGTTACCCCTAAAAATAGACCAGGTAAGTTCTAGATGATGCACTACAAGTATTTCAACAAGATAACTAACCGCACATTGGAAAAATGGCTTGCATTCAAATAGTGGCAACATATTTAAAATTTCTCGATCATTGCATATCCAAGTTGAACTACTCACATAGTCAACTCAAGATTCCGCAAATCTATTTGGGGATTGATTTTTCAAGAAGGTAGTAATTAGTGAGTACATGCTCCTCATCTATGGCACTATCCGAATAAAATAAATAGATCATCCATTCTTTGAATTCTAAGGATTAGAGATACGATATTACATCTGCACACTTGTCATTTATGCATGGGGTTTTAAAAAATTTAAAATCATTCACCCATTCAATCAGACAAAGCCAAAGAAACAATAAAATAAACATTGCAAAAGAATTAACAAAAATAAATTTTACTCTATTACAACCTAAATTAAAATTTATTTACAGTCCAATAAAAATTAACTAAGTGCTCAACCATAGCACCATAGTAAAACAAAATTACCATCATTGTCTCATCAAGAATAGAAATTCATAAGAGAGGAAATTTGTCAAACTCACCCCTTCCAAACAAAATAAAAATTCCCCTCAATGTGCAAAGGACAACCAAAAAGTTAAGTATAAGAGAGAATAATAAGTATGAGAATCCTCCTGTCAAATCACATATCCTGCTGTGGTGGTGGGGGTGATGGAGCTGAAGAATATTTCATGGGTGCATTAATTCCCTAATATGTCAGTGTGCTCTCAAGGTTAATAACGGGCATAACAAGCTCAAATACACTAATATAAGATGTACCATTTACGGACTGATCTAGAATAGAGTCTGAAATCATTGCCTCCACCATTTCGCCCTCCACTCTAGCCAGCTCCTCCTAATCCTCTTGGCTGTGCTCAACTCCTAGTGTCTCATTACCATTATATTGGATGCTTACTTCTTGATTCTCATCACCTCCATGACCCGACACTCTTACATTCAGCTCTTCACTTGGCATTGCAGTTGTATCCCCCTTAAGGGAAGGATCTTCTAACCCATTGAAAAATGTTCTCAAGTAACTGTACTAGAGGGATGTTACCTCCTTGTTCAAATCATCTATGTCGGCTCACAAAGATAAAGTATCCTTCTCATCACCACTTGATTTTTCAATAGCTAACACCCTGTTCTTCAAGTTGGCCAATTCATTCCCATGGTCGTCAATCTTGGACTCCAACCTATCCATCCTTAAATTATGTGCCTCATTTAGATTCTTCTGTTTCACCTCAACCTCAATATACGACCCTAAATCCTTGACTATGACTACCTCCACTAACTTTGGTATAGATGACTCAACCTATGTGGCCCAAAGATCATCGACCTTGGTCAGCTAGCCAAAAGTAAGAATATTAGCCTTAGTGAGAGAGGTTGGTTATTTGTGGCCAATGTTCTTGTAGATTGAGTGGGGGTAGAAATGGACGATAAATTAGGAGAGGAAGATATACCTATCTCGATGCCCAACTCTGCAGCACCAGACTTGAGAGCTTCCATGTCAGTCACTGATATTTTTTCAACCGGCTTCTTCCTAGCTTTATCCTCTTCATATCTCAGAAACCCAACCTCGATCCTCCTGATATTAGTTAATGAAGATAGAGTCACTTCTACATCAGTATTTTTATTGCTTCAGCCACCTCTCTTTTTTGCACAACACGGTAATAAGGTTTGGAAAAGGCAAGAAGGTTTGTATTTGGTTAGTACATGTGAGGATTTTGGGAGAAATATTTGAACAAATATTAAGTCACTGGAATTCCATGATACTACCAACCAATGTCGCTAGCATGTGAAAGAATCGACTCATATTATGACAACACTAGGTTTCTGCTGATAAAACCAAACAAAAATTGTGCCAGAAAATTCATTTCTTTCTTTTCAATGATAGATCCTTCTTCTAGCCCCGAAGGAGCTGGGATACAAGTCATCGAGGCTAACCATGCCTTGACATCATCAAAAGTTTAGAGCTATAATTGTTCTTCCAAGTAGTCCTAACTCTAACAGTGTATCCCAATGCATCATTGTTCTTGGATTCTCCACATGGAACTTATACACCCCTGACTTCCGTAAAATCAAGAGGTTTTAGCACAATTGGCACTCTGCCTCTGCTTTTAGGAATAACTTGCCCATAGGCTAAATTGAATTCACGGACTAGGACTGGCACATATGGATTCTGAGGTTTGGTAAACACTTGGATATTGTGTAAATCAAGTGTTTTCAAGACCTCTGTATATCTTTCACTTAATCCTACCATTTATAATTGTTTTTTACTCTAGGATGGTTCTATTCCCTTCAGTCCTGAGCCTATTAAATAACTTTTGCACTTTGGCTTCTTGAGTTTGCTATGTGAGGGATTCATGTAAGGCCTTGGTTCTTGAGTCACTCTTACATCTTTTTGGGTTAGATTCTCTTGGCAAGGGAAAGGGCCTCGTGGATTTTTTTATAGTATGCTTTAACTTATTCATTCTACAAAACATTCTTCAACACCATTATGAGAAGCATTCACAAATAATCAAGCACAAAATTTAAGGATATGAAAGAAAATCAGAGTAGAAAGGTTAGTGAGACAACAAATCATGTTTGGTGAATTGCTAAACCGATTCGTCAATCAAACAGACCATCACATATTTGCACACATTTTAGGATTAGGATCACCATTACATTTGGTAATGTAGATGCACATTCTATGCTATGTCGAATTAACTCGGTAACGTCAATATTCCATCACCAAAAGTTACATCAATCCTTCAAGAACCACAACTAATAAAGGCGGTGCATGTGTAAATTGGGTGATAAAAATGACCATCGACTATTGTGATTAGTATAACCCATTATCCTTTTTTAAAATTTTTTAAAATTTTGTAGATCATATGGATGATAACATACACTAAGCCACCACAACACATCATAGCATTCTTAACCAATTGATAACATTATCACAATGTCTGTATCGTTATACACTTGATCAAACAATGATTTTCCCTTAATAATGATGTCACTCAATCTATCATATGGTAAATTTAATCACTTAAAAGAGGTTAAGGGTTACTCAAACATCACCCATAGTCTAAAGAAATATTCAATCCAACAGGAAAGCACTAATCATAAATACATTCACAAGGTCATGGCATAATTTCAACTAAACACACTCAAAACGTCATGTCAAGCATAGGAAAGGGACAGAATCACAAACAACCCATCATTAAGCAGGACTCTCTCATATCATACATCTAACCTGGCTCATTAACAACCTCAATTTCAAAAATCAAGAGTAGGATACAAAAACTCGCAATAACATCATTCACACTTCCAACACAGGGTTCAAAAACAAATCTTAAGTCCTACCCATTATATTCTCAATAAGATATTCATAGTTTCAAGCATAATTTTTCACATTACAAACCCTGATCAGTACCACATTAAGGCTTTCTTTAAAAAGTTTTAAAAAGGTTCTAAAACATACCATTGATTGATGAGAAACAATGACACTTGTGATGATGCCCTTTGATAAAACTCCTAAACTCTTCACGTCAAAAACTTCAAAAAAAAAGTAAGGAAATGAAGGTGGTGTGCACAAAAAGTGAAAAAGGAGGGGAGGTGGAAAGTTAGAGAGCCGAGGTATTTGAGAAGCCTTAAATAGGTCAGCTATCAAGCATGATCGGTGGTATCAATTCACTCCGCCTAACATGGTCGGTGTAGCACTTAAGATGCCTGGGATGGCCTTTTCTTATACATACGATTCCTTGCTTCCCTTCCTAAAGTGTGGTGAAATTGAACATCGTTGACAATAATAAGTGATTCGATAATTCAATTTTTTTGTTTGCCAAAATTTATAGCAACTCCAGGGTCACTACTCGACTCCAACTGAGGTCAAATTAAAGACTGCCTATCTAAATTGGCAATGTGTCGAGTGATCTTTCATGTTATTCCCTGTCAAGTTTCTAGTTCACATTCACCTTGTCAACCATGCACACATCAACAACCATTATTCAATTAAAGAGCAGTAAAAACTCACCTTAGGTTGCCTCCCAAGAAGCACCTTAGTTAACGTCATAGTATGACATAGTTCCGCTTCTCATCATATCTTTGATGATTTGCCCATTAACGAGAACACTTGTGGATCATCTCCCAACTTTAGAGCAATAAAAACATCAAAAGTATCCTCTGCATCATTCAGCCCCATTAACGAGAACCCCTCTGGATCATCTCCTGACTTTAGAGCCATTAAAACATCAAAAGTAACCTCCATATCATTCACTCTGAACCTATGATCTGCACTCTCGACATCTATCCCTGCTCTTCCGGTGGCTAGGAATGGCATTCCCAAGATAATTGATACATTCGTATCCACCTCGTAGTCCAAGATTATGAAATCACCAAGGAGAATAAATTTGTCTGCCTTTACTAGAACATCATGTAAAATCCCCATATGTTATTTAATAGACTGATCAACCATTAGTAGTTGTATTGTGGTTGGTTAAAGGGTCTCCAATATTGCTAGGGGCATGAGATTAATACTTGCCCCCATGTCACATAGCTGTAACGATCCAAATATTTTCGAACTTTATAATGGTTGGTCAAGGTTACTGTTAAACCGGTCCTGGTTGAATTTTGGTAGTCATGGGTTGGATTTAAGTGTCTGGATTCAAAGAGGATCATTTGGTGAAGTTGTAAGGCTGGTTGGGCAATGGACTTGGAAAAGCCACATCTTTTGGTAAGGGATGAACTGTGTGGGCTGCTATATATCAAATTGAAGATCTTTGAGTTATATTCGTAACGCAACTAGTTTCACTCAATTTGGAGTTGTATACAAAAGTTATGGCCGTTGTAGTAAGACTGCCCGTAATTGGAAGGACGATGGGAAGAAGTTTTGGAATATGGTCTAAGGGTTGGACCACAGACTGTTTGGTGGTTCACGATTTGTGGGGGTGCTCGTGAGTTAGTCCAGTGTGCTTCTGGAGGCTAGTTCCCAAGCCATGGACTAAGTATGTTCCCACGGACCACCTCGCGGTCCGTGTGACCCTTCAAGGCCCGTGAGGGGTCCTGCGAAGCGATGCAGATTGTAGGCCAAGGTTCGGGGCTGGACTTCGTACCAAGTGATTCTTTACGGACCAATACACGGTCCGTGTGCCACTACACTGTCTGTGAGGCCTCTCGTGAAGTGATACAGAAAGTCCCCCAAGAGTTCAAGTCAAAGCTGAGGCCAAGTGAAGCCTCATGGGTAAGTACACGGCCCGTGGACCTGTAAACAGGCACTGTGTGCCTTTCGTGTGACACTGTATTCTGTGATTTAGTCCATTTCATTAATGGGTAATTTATAATTTAATTAGGTCCTATGCCTCTTTTAGGATTTCTAAGGTCTCCTAAACCCCCTAAATCAAACCCTAATCGCCTTTCATCCATTCTAACACTCTTCAATTCATTCCAACATTCTCTCAATCCTCTTGACCTCCATTGATGAAAGCTTGAAGAAATTTGAGGAAGATCATCTTTGTTGTGAAATCACTTAATTATCTTGATTAATTCCAAGGTATGTGGAATTGATTTATGGATTCCCTTTCACCCATGAAGACCCCAGAACCCTCCTCTTTAAATTATGATTTTAAGCTTTCTTTAATGTTGGATTCTTTAAATTTTGAAGTATTTAATTGAATTGAGTTTTGGGATGTAGAAATTAGGTGATTTAAAGATGATTTAAGTTTGAATTCTATGAAGTTTTATGGATTTGATGAAGGTCAAGTTATGCATGTCCCCTTTACTCTTGAACTATGCATGGATAATGTTTTAATGATGGTTTAAGTGTCGATTTAACTTGAATTTCTTATGAACTACTTTTGATTTTAATATAAAGTATGAATTCTGGTATCCATGCTATTCTCATTTTTACTCATGACATCTGCATACATGATCATGGTTTCTTAAGAAGGTTTTGATGTGGGCTAAGTCCCAAACATGTTTATGACTATGAGTTTGATCAAGTATGGGTTATGACGAGAATGTGATCACATAACGTCTATGATATGGCTCTTTGAGCAACATGGGTGTTTACACCAATATGATATGACAAATATGGAGCTACTCTTATGCATAAAGTTTGACATGAAAGTTTTTTTGGCTTTTTAGCCCATGAAACATCATTATGAAATGTGTTTAACTCTGGTTAAGTATGCATAAGAGTAATGAAAGTGATTTAGGCTTTTAAACCCAAGTATGCATGATTTGATATTCAAGTGTCAAGTTTCCACTTTAAGAGCATGTATATGTATAAGTATTCTTGTAGGAAGATTACTTAGTATCGAGAAGGACTGGAGTAGTAAGTGGGATATCCCCAAGGGTCCCACTCCTTTCCCGAAATTATGTGCCAACATAGGTTGCTACCAAAATGGGAGGCCCATATTATACGCTTTGATTTGATATGATATGATACGATATGCTATGTTATGTAAATCCTTCTGAAATGGATAGACCATAAGGAAGGTGTCCATCACACCGAAATGGGAGGCCTGTAGGGTGTGGTGTAGAATACCTTTAGCAAGTAATCTTCTCCTATCCAATGGGAGGACTTATTGGGCAAGTTCATTTTGTAGCTCACATGAGTTTGGATGTCGGTTATGGTTCCATCCCCTTTTATAGTATAAGCATTATGGCATTTCATGCATCATGATTATCATGACATATTGATATATTGTTCCTTCTTATTTTCCCTTCTATGTATGTGCCCTTGTCATGTAGGTTGTTATAGGTTCATGTGCACACACATTTGCATGTCTGCATACATAGTACTTTATTGTGCTAACCTATACTCTTGTCAACATGTTCTAACCATGTAGGTACCAGCGACGTCCTCTATCTACCGTGGAACGACGAGTGATCTCCTTGAAGCTAATTGCTTGTGGTCAGCCCTTTGTCCATGGGCAATATCTACTTTTTTCTTCCTTGTATTGTCTTTAATTTCTTTCCTTATGACTTGAGGGTGAGCCCGGATTATGTTGAGGCCCCTCTTTATCTTATGTATAGGCTATGTTGGACATGTTAGACTCTTGCACGTTGTATTATCTTTTATTTGGATGTTATGACTATTGGGAATTATGCTTATGGGATTGTGAATGTTTGGAATGTGCTTTGTGGAAAGTCCCCTAACCCAGAATGCCCCCATAGCTTGAGTCCTACTTACTTGCCCCTTAGAAATACCTGTTATGTGCTATGTGATTCATGCTCATCCTATTCCCGAAAACATCCCCATAGCTTAAGACCAAAGCCTCGTGTCCCCTAGAATTATGTGTTATGTGTTTATCTTTCTGTGCTTCCAAACCGATGATGTGTATGATGGTGATATGATGGCTTGATCGAGGTCTTTTAGGATCTCCTTCACCGTGTCACATTTAGGACCCACTTTTGGGTCATGAGAAATATGGTATGAAAGCCTTAGGTTTGTAAATGATCCTCAGATTCCAACATGCTGCGTCGATTAGAGTCTTGTTCATGGGTGTGATGTACCCCATCCGTATGAATGGGAGGCTATGATGACTTTTTAGTAATTTGTCTCATTTTATTGCATCCTTATATCGTGCTATAAGTTGTTACGATAAATTTCCTAAGCTCTTTATACTCTTGTAATTTTTTCTGAACATGCCTCCTAGAAGAGCTCCCTTCCCTTGTCAAGCTCCAAAATTTGAGAAACAAGTCCCTCAGGCATCAATAGAGGAACAAGTGACCCACGCCGAGTTTAGAAATGTGTTTTCTATGTTGGCCCAAGCAGTGGCTAACCATGCCCGGCCAATCAATCCTGTGAATATTCGTACTCCGGCTTCTAGGGTGAGGGATTTCACACGAATGAACCCTCCGGAGTTCTATGGCTCGAAAGTGAATATGCTAAAGAATTCATTGATGAACTCACAAAGGTATTGACTATCATGGGGGTGAGTTCGGAAGAGAAAGCCGAGTTGGCCACATAAAAATTGAATGATATTGCCCAAGTGTGGTACAACCACTGGTTGGTCGAGTGAATGATGGATTTCAAGGTTAGTTGGGGAGAATTCAAAATTGGTTTCCTTGATCGTTTCTTTCCAGTTGAGCTTAGGGAAGCTAAAATGACCGAGTTCATCAATCTTCGTTAAGGTGGTATGACCATGAGGGAATTTTCTCTCAAGTTCACTAAGCTTTCCAAATATGCTCCCATGCTTGTATCTGACCCCCGTGCAAGAATGCACAAGTTTATTTTGGGTGTTTCGGATTTGGTGGTGAAAGAATGCCAAACCTCTATGCTCATTCGTGACATGTACATCTCTAGGCTCATGACTTATGCCGAGCAAATAAAAGGTTAAAAGCTTAAGGAGAGAAGGGTTAATGATTCTAAGAGGGTCCGGTTTGATGGTGGGTTCTCCAACTCTAAGGGTGGTGGTAGTTTTGGCCGATTCCATCAAGTCCAAGGTTATAATATGAGGGTTGCTAATCCAAGAGTTCCTTCTCCTAAGGCATAAGTTGGGGGTATTCCCCGAATTCCTCTTTGTGGATAATGTGGAAAGCATCATTTGGGTGATTGTAGAAAGGCTTCGGGTGCATGCTTTGGGTGTGGGTGTTTGGACCACAAAATTTCCAAATATCCAAGGGGTAGAAAAAAATATCAAGTGGCTCCAGTTGGTGATGTTCCTAGGAACAACCGATTTTATGCTCTTCATGCCCGGCAAAAGGAGGAGGAAGCTCCGGACGTTGTGACTGGTATGTTAAAACTCTTTGATTTTGATGTTTATGCTTTACTTGATTCGGGTGAATATTTATCTTTTTTAACTCCTCTGTTGGCTGTTAAATTTTATTTGAGTCCTGAAACTCTAAGAGAACCTTATTCGGTGTATACTCCCGTGGGTGTGTCTATTATTGCCCGGAAGGTGTATCGGGGTTGTCCAGTCTCTGTGTTGCATAAAGTGTTCCCCGATAATCTTGTAGAACATGAAATGTATGATTTTGATATTATGCTTGGGATGGATTAGTTGCATGCATCGTACGCCTCGGTTGATTGTAGGACTAGGCAAGTTAAATTTGAAGTTCCTAACGAATTGGTGTTGGAAAGAAGGGTAGTGATTCCGTGGTTAAGCGTCTGTTTATTTCCTACCTCAAAACCTGAAAGATGATTTGTAAGGGGTGCATTTATCATATCATGTGGGTTAGAGATGTGGAAGGTGAGTCACAAAAACTTGAATCGATTTTGGTGTTTAATGAGTTTCCCGATGTGTTTCTTGAGGACTTGCTCGGTATCCCTCCCGATAGAGAAATAGATTTTTGCATAGATCTCCTTCCAGATACTCAACCTATTTCTATTCCTCCTTATCATATGGCCCTGGTGGAGTTGAAGGATCAATTGAAATATTTTCTATAAAAGGGTTATATTAGGTCGAGTATCCTACCTTGGGGTTCTCCCGTGTTGTTTGTGAGAAAGAAGGATGGTTCACTCTGAATGTGTATTGATTATCGACAATTGAACAAGGTGACCTTTAAGAATAGGTACTCATTGTCTAGAATTGATGATTTGTTCAACCAACTTCAAGGGCTACTCATTTCTGTAACAACCCAAAACTTTTCAAAATCTTGTTATGGTTGGTCTTATATGATGTACTACTGGTCATGGTTAAGTTTTGGTAGTCACGGGTTAAGTTTAAGTGGCCGAACGCAAAATGGGCTTGTTGGTGGCCTAGAGGGACACTTTTGGTAGTGTACTTCAAACAGTCACAACTTTTGATGTGGGTTGAACCATGTGGGCTACTATTTATCAAATGCAAGATCATTAAGTTAGCTTCGCAATTCAACTGGTTTCACTTGATTCGGAGTTTGGATGAGGAATTTATGGCCCAAACAGTGAGACTGTCTAAAATTTGAAGGACATTGGAGATAGGCTCAGAATAGTGGCTAAGGACAAGCCCAAGGTCTGTGAAACTTGTTAGTAGAAAATTTTTCTATGTGGAGTTTCACGGTGTAACAACCCAAATTTTTTTGAAAAACTCCTTATGGTTGGTCTTGTATGATGTACTACTGGTCATGGTTGAGGTTTGGTAGCCAAGGGTTGAGTTTAAGTGGCCGAACACAAAATAGATCTTTTGGTGGCCTAGAGAGGCCGTTTGGGCAGTGTACTTTGAACTGTAATAACTTTTGATGCGGATAAAATCGTTTGGGATGCTATATATCAAATTGAATCTCTTTGCTTTAGCTTCTCAACACAACTGGTTTCACTCGATTCGGAGTGCGGATGAAGATGTTATGGCCTAAACAGTGAGACTGCCTGAAATTTGGAAGACATTGGAGATAGGCTCCGAAAAGTGGCCAAGGACAGGGCCACAACCCTTGAAACTTTTCACGGTCTGTGTGGGGTGTCGTGGGATGCTCCAGTGAGCTAGGGGTGGCAGGGGGGGGGGGGGGGGGGGGAG
>JBCEWC010015543.1:0-13661 GCA_038996855.1 Solanum aculeatissimum
GATTATGAGAAGTGTCATTTATTATGCCTATGATATGAATGTTGGGGATTTGAACGACTATGTGCTTATGTGGAAAGCCTTATAATCCTGGTGTGCCCCCATAGTGGAATCCTATTTCCCCTTTTCCTAAGAGATTATTGCTATGTGTTATGTACAAGCATGCTTATCCCATTCCCATTATCGTTCCCATAGCTTGAGTCCCTAGTCCCCAATCCCCTAGAACTTACGTGCTATGTGTTTAGTTTCTGCGCTTATGAGCCGATGATGTGTGTAATGATGCTATGATGGCTTCATTGAGGGTCTTCGGGTCATCCTTCGCCATGGAAAATCTAGGCCCCCTATCCGGGTCATGACACTACCCAACCCCAGAACTACTTGCCAAGTAGTACCCTAAGCACCTTTGAAAGGTGTAACAAAACGGAGTTCCCTAATATAGGGAATTAACCCATGGTGGCACATGGTTTGACAGATAGGAGTATGGACCCTGTGGACATAGCCCACCCTGACTCCAATCCCTCGGTTCTAAGTCTCATCACACAGGAATACGTATAGGTACATGCAACATTTAAATCCAGAGACTTACATTTACTTTCAAAACATGCATACTTAGTCAAAATGAAAGAATTGTTCAAATCTTGTTCATGCTTTAAGCCAAAGGCTATCAAAACTTACAAAGCGTTTCATGATCTTATCTTGTCAATACAATAAGAGTAGCCCATCTACATAGCTTATCATATCAAGCCTTGTAACTTATCAAAATGGTGCAAGCACCCAAAATGCTCATAGTGCCAAAATGGAGAGACTATGTGATCACAAGCCTTTACTTAACTTGTCATAACATACAAATCATAATTTCATAAAGAGTTTCATCAAACTATAACCATGCATATGCCATGAATGAAGATTAAGAACATGGGTAATGGAATTCAAACATAGTTTCACAATTTGAAAGATATTTCATCATAAATCATGTAGAAATCCATGAATAAGTCATAATACAAGTTACCCA
Source organism: Solanum aculeatissimum (assembly GCA_038996855.1). NCBI lineage: Eukaryota > Viridiplantae > Streptophyta > Magnoliopsida > Solanales > Solanaceae > Solanum > Solanum aculeatissimum. Next base: position 1,010 of record JBCEWC010015543.1, read on the forward strand.
TGCTTATTTAGATCATGTAAAGGGACATGCAAGTTGACAAGTAAAGGTTTCAATAATAATCCATGAATTCAAGTTTAAAAATCATATTTAAATCACCTAAAAACTACAACATTCAAGTCCCAACACTAATCTACAACAATATCGAAAGAACCCATAACTTAATAGAAAACTAAAAATCAAATTTAAAGGGTTAGGGTTCATAGGGTCTTAAAGGATGAAAGAGGATCCTTGAATCAAGTCCCACATACCTTAATTCAACCAACAAATTTGCAAAGTCAAACCTAGTCAAGGTTGTCTTCCCGAAATTCTTCAAGCTTTCTTCAATGGAGGCTAAGAGGGTTTTAGAATTTCTAAAGAGAGTGTAGGAGAGTTTGAATTGATGAATGAGGGTTTGGGGAATGATCTAGGCTAAGAGGGTTTTAGAATTTCTAAAGAGAGTCTAAAAAGGGACTAAGGATCAACCAAATTACGACTTAACCTTTAATGAGGCGGATAAAATTACTGCACGCAGGGTTACACTAGAGGACCAGATGGTCCGTCCCACCTATCACGGACCGTCAACTTGCCCGTGGTCTATGCCTTAGCCCCTCATGCTGTCCACAACCTTGGAAACACACTGCCCCACTTGACGGACGACCAAACGGTCCGTTTGGGATCACACGGACCGTGGGGTGGTCCATGGACCTTTACTTGGTTGGTGAGGTGGTTCCTAGCCACCTCATGCTCTCTGGACTACCTCAAGGAACCCCACATGAACCATGAACTGTTTCACGGACCCTTAGCCACTTTCCGGAGCCTATCTTCAACTTCTTCCGAATTTCAGATAGTCTCAATGCTTAGGCCATAACTTCCTCATCCAAACTCTAAATCGAGTGAACCCAGTTGCGTTGTGAAGATAGTTCAAAGAGATATCAATTTGATATGCAGTATCCCACATGGTTCAACCCACATCAAAAGTTATGACCATTTGAAGTACACTGCCCAAACTATCCCTCTAGGCCACCAACTAGCCCTTTTTGCGTTCGGCCACTTAAACTCAACCCGTGGCTACCAAAACTCAACCATGACCAGTATAACATCATACAAGACCAACCATAAGAGGTTTTCGAAAATTTTCAGATTTTTACATTATCTCCCCCTTGGGAATATTCGTCCCCGAATGTGCTAGGACTAGGGCTTGAGGACTTCAATCACAAACTAGAGACATGCTAACCAATACGTCAAGAGACCATGCAAAATTCATAAATCATTCATAACTCATGTCAAAACATCATTTAAATCATTTTCGTGCTCTTGTATGCATGTAATGTCATGAACCTCGAGAAACAATGAATTAGGACAAGTTAGAGGATAGAACCTAGTATCTTAGGCTTGAGTAGATTGCGAAAAGGTGAGGATATCACTCCTTCATGTCCAACGGCAAGTCTAACCTATATGTCCCCTTACCAAGCCCTAGGCAATCCTTCATGACTTACTAAACACCAACACCAATTCAAGCCTATGTGTTTTACCCCTATCACCTCTCTAACCTACACCGCATGATGAATCTTTCCTCTCACAATTCCATCCTAAGAATCTTGGTCGGAACTACCCCTTATTGCGAAACCACCTCACTTATCCAACCAAAACCTTCACCGGTACTCCCTCATACATCAAGTTTTCCCTCAATAGTCACATTCTCCAAGGGTGTAATACCCTTGAGGTCACCAACCAACTTCCTAATTGTAGATACATGTCAAACCTGATAATTAGAGCTCATTTCCAATGGAAAGTCCAACCGAATGGCCATATTGCCAACCCACTCCACAACCTCACAAGGTCAGACATACCTCGGGCTCAACATGCCCGTTGTTACCCAAGCACATAGTGCCCTCTATAGGGAATACCTCCACATACATCCACTCACCCACATAGAACCAAACTTTCCTCTAGTGTGAGATATCCCAACAACAAACCCATACTTACATCCTCCCATTTCAAGTAGGGGTCCGAAACCCCCCAAACGGCCTTGGTGCCAAAGCACACAATCTCCCCCTTGCCAGCAAACCTCAATCTTACCTTCGTCTACCAACTCCTTCAATTCAACCAAAAAGGGATCTAAATCTTGCTTAGCCTTAACATTAATTCCCAAGGAAGATCCAGATCCGTCTTGCACAAGGCTACCACCATCATCAGATTCGGACAATCTCACACTCAACCTAGCCAAACGGTGCTCATCCTTTACTACCCGTTTCTTTCCCCAATTTACATGTGCTATACTCCCCATGGAAAGTGTATTAATGGCATCCTCCACGACCTTTGCCTTACCATCTCCCCCCCCCCCACTTGGGGAAGACCTCCACCTTTCTCCCCATAACTATTCCACTCCAAAGGTAGCCCCCAAAATCACTCATCCCAAGTTCCACAAAACTATTAGGGATCCCTCTATGCAAGTCAGGGATAGAATCAACACAACAACCCCCTTTGAGAAATAACAGACCCTCCCATAGGAGCAAAAATCAAGAATGCTTCCCTCAAAATCCAGGACTCAAACCAATCATAATAGTCAAAAAGGGAAATGACAAAACATAAGTCTGCACCTAGGTTAACCCAAGAAAATACACCAAATTGAAAAATTTTAACTTACTAGTTACTATGGCTGGAGTCTCTTCCGCTTCCTGCCGAGCGTGCCATGCATTCAACCCGTTATCCCTAGATGCCCCTCCTTGTGGATCTTTTGGTTGACCTTGATCCTTTTTAGAAGTCTTGGGACAGTTAGCCACTTTGTGGCCCTCATCACCACATCTAAAGCAAGTACCCGAAGCTCTCTTACACGCACCCCCATGATTCTTCCCACATCGACCATACTGAGGTCGTAATAGTGCACCTCTACCCAAATACACTTGGTCTCTCTTCACCTTCCTTGGACAGTTAACGACCTTATGATCCATGCTACCACATCCAAAACAAGCACCCGTGTCCTCAATACAAATACCTTTATGGCATCTTCCATACCGGTCACAAGGAGAAATTTGGGGACCATTCCCAGTCTGTGCCTTAGGAGGAGACACTTTAGTAGCAACCATCATATTAGAGCCTTGACCTTGTTGGAACTGGCCAAACCTACTACTTCCAAAGTCATAGGACCCACTATCACATCGTACCCGCTTTGCCTCGCGTACCCTCTTCTTCTCGAGTTCCTTTCCCTAAATTTTCTTGGCATAAATCACGAATATCGAAATGTTCATCTCTTGAGTAAGCATGGACATACAACATTCCCTCACAACCAAGTTAGGAATACCCGAGATGAATTTGTGTGACCTAGCACAGGGATCCGACACAAGTATAGGAGCATACTTAGAAAGCTTAATGAAACTAAAAGCATAGTCCCTCACCGTTATGTCACCCTTTCGGAGATTTAGGAATTTGATTATCTTGGCCTCCCTAAACTCAAAAGGGAAGAACTGATCCAGGAAGGCCACCTTGAATTCCTACCATTCAACCTTAACAATCACCATCCTCCCCACAAGCCATTGGTTGTACCACTCATGTGCTACACCTCTAAGTTGACCCGCCGCTAACACAACCTTCTTCTCAGAATTCACACCCAAGACAGTCAACACCTCATTGAATTCTTTCATAAACTCCTGAGCATCTTCATCAACCTTAGAGCTAAAGAATTCCGGAAGGCTTGTGTGGGTGAATTCCCTTACTCTCAAAGCCGGAGTACCAAAGTTTATCGATTCACCGTACGACCTAGGGAAGCTCATCTTGGAGTCATTTTCTGGAAGAGTGACAACGTATCAAAGTTTAGAATAAGTCATCGTAAGGTACTATGGCACGACATAAGGAAGAAGTAAATCAAGATAATTCCTAAAACTTCATCATAGCTTCTCACTCATAGGTATGGTACACAACACACCCATGAATAAGACTCTATTTGACGTGGCATGTTGGACTCCGAGGATCATTTTTAAACCTAGGGCTCTGATACTATTTTTTCATGACCCAGAAAGGGGGCCTAGATGTGACATGGCGAAAGAGGACCCGAAGACCCTCGATCAATCCATCATAGCATCATTACACTCATTATCGGTTCAAAAACACGAAAGCTAAACACATAACACATAAGCTCTAAGGGATTCGGGACTTGGGACTCAAGCTATGGGGACAATGATGGGAATGGAATAAGTATGTTCACACGTAGCGCATAGCAATACTCTCTAAGGGAACAGAAAAGGTAAATTCAATCATGGGGGTACACCGGGGTTATGAGACTTACCACTTAAGCACATAGTCATTCAAACCCCCAACATTCATATCATAACATAATACATGACAAATTTACATAATCAAGAGTAATAAGAGAAGTTCCCATAAGCATGATAAGACATACAGGATCACAAACCAACCCAAGTAGCATCATAATTTATATAGAGTCAAAGGTTCAACATACAAGCCGAACATACAAGAGTATAAACTTTTGTCCAACAATGCCTCTACATAGATGAGCGGGGCCTCAACAAGTTTGAGGCTCACCCTCAAAATATATGAAGTAAATAGTATAAATAAAATAGGTAGATAGGCGGTGGCTATTGCCTTTGAACTAAAGGGCTCACCACTAGCAAGTCTTCCACAAGATATCAAGCATCGTCTGGTAGAATGGAAATGTCACCCTCGGTCCCTACATGGTTAGAACATGTAGACAAGAAAATGGGTTAGCACAATTAAGCACTAAGTATACGGGCATAAAATGCATATGACAAGTGTAGCATGACCAAGCAACATGATAAGGGGACAAGTGATTCGAAGAAATGCACGTAGCCAAAGAGTAATATAACAAGATGCTATGCCATGATGCATAAGATGCAAACCTGTGATCATATATATATTTCGGGGATATAACCTCAACCGACAAAGACAAAAGGATCCGGGCGAGCCACTACCCAAACTCGAAATAACTTGCCAAGTAGTACCCTAAGAACCTTTGAAAGGCGCAACAAAATGGAGTTCCCTAATATAGGGAATTAACCCATGGTGGCACATGGTTTGATGGATAGGAGTATGGACCCTGTGGAGGTAATCCACCGTGACTCCAATCCCTCGGTGCTACGTCTCATCCCACGGGAATATGTATAGGTACATGCAACATTTAAATCTGGAGACTTACATTTACTTTCAAAACATGCATACTTAGTCAAAATGTAACCATTGTTCAAATCTTGTTCATGTTTTAAACCAAAGGTTATCAAAACATACAAAGCATTTCATGATCTTATCTTGTCAATGCAATAAGAGTAGCCCATCTACATAGCTTATCATATCAAGCCTTGTAACTTATCAAAATGTTACAAGCACCCAAAATGCTCATAGAGCGAAAACAGAGAGACTATGTGATCATAAGCCTTTACTTAACTTATCATAACATACAAATCATAATTTCATAAAGAGTTTCATCAAACCATAACCATGCATATTCCATGACTGAGAATTAAGAACATGGGTAATGGAATTCAAACTTAGTTTCACAATTTGAAAGATGTTTCATCATAAATCATGTAGAAATCCATGAATAAGTCATAATACAAGTTACCCATGCTTATTAAGTCATGTAAAGGGACATGCAAGTTATCCAATAAGGGTTTCAATAATCATCCATGAATTCAAGTTTAAAAATCATATTTAAATCACCTAAAAACTACAACATTCAAGTCCCAACACTAATCTACAACTATATCGGAAGAACCCATAACTTAATTGAAAACTAAAAATCAAATTTAAAGAGTTAGGGTTCATAGGATATTCAAGGATGAAAAAGGACACTTGAATCAAGTCCCACATACCTTAATTCCACCAACAAATTTTCAAAGTCAAACCTAGTCAAGGTTGTCTTCCCCAAATTCTTCAAGCTTTCTTAAATGGAGGCTAAGAGGGTTTTAGAATTTCTAAAGAGAGTGTAGGAGAGTTTTAATGGATGAATGAGGGTTTGGGGAATTATTTAGGGGTTTAGGATATTTTAGGAAGTCTAAAAAGAGCCTAAGGATCAACCAAATTATGACTTAAACTTTAATGAGGCGGACACAATTACTGCACGCAGGGTAACACTGGAGGACCAGACAGTCCATCCCACCTCTCACGGACCGTAAAATTTCCCGTGGTCCATGACTTAGCCCCTTAGTATGGACATACCCTTGGCAACACACTGCCCCACTTGACGGACCACCAAACGGTCCTTTTGGGGTCACACAGACCGTGGGGTGGTCCGTGGACCTTTACTTGGTTTGTGGGGTGGGTCATGGACACCCCATGCTCTCTTGATCATATCATGGAACCCTACATGGACCTTCAACAGTTTCACGGACCGTGGTCCTGCCCTTAGCCACTTTTCGGAGTCTATCTCTAATGTCTTCCAAATTTCAGACAGTCCCACAGTTTAGGTCATAACGTCTTCCTCCAAACTCTGAATTGAGTGACACCAGTTGAGTTACGAAGATAATTCAAAGAGATTCAATTTGATATATAGTATCCCACATGGTTCAACCCACATCAAAAGTTATGACTGTTTGAAGTACACTGCCCAAACTGACCCTCTAGGCCACCAACTAGCCCGTTTTGCATTCGGTCACTTAAACTCAACCCGTGGTTACCAAAACTCCACCATGACTAGTATAAAATCATAAAAGACCATCCATAAGAGATTTTCGAAAATTTTCGGGTTGTTACACCAAAACTCAACCATGACCAGTTCAACACTCACCTTTACCAACAATTACAAAGTTCAAAATTTTTTAGATCGTTACATCATCTTCTCCTTGGGAACATTCATCCTCGAATGAGATAAGACTACGACTTGAGTACATCAATCAAAATATGAGACATTCTAACCATAACTCAAAAGACCATGCATCATATCAAAAGTCTTTCAACACTCATGCCAAAATATTATTTAAATCATTTTTGTGCTCATGTATATATGCAATGTTATGAAACTTAAGAAAAAAAGAATTAGGATAAATAAAGGATAGAACCTAATACCTTAGTCTTGAATAGATTGTAAGAGATAAGGATATCGCTCCATCATGTCCAAATCCGCTTTCTATGTTACACTCTCCATATCTAGATTCCTCCAAAGCACAAGAACTCAAGAGGGTTCATACGGGTGAAATCCCTCACCCTTGAAGCCAGAGTACCAATGTTCATGGGATTCACCAGACGGTCTTGGTTGGCCACTGCTTGGGCTAACATGGATACCACATTCCTGAACTCAGCATGGGACACCAGCTCCTCTACCGGTGCCCGAGGAGCTTGTTCCTCAATCCTGGGAGCTTGACAGGGAAGGGAAGCTCTTCTGGGAGGCTTATTCTGAAAGGGCGACAAGAATACCAAGAGTTTAGAAAGAACTATCATAACAACTTACGACACAATATAAGGAAGAAATGAAATGACTCAAATTCTTAAAACGTCCCAATAGACTCTTGTCATATACATGGAGCGCATCACACCCATGAACAAGACTCTAATTGACATGGCATGTTGGACACCAATGATCATTACAAACCTAGTGCTCTGATACCATCTTTTTCATTACCTGGATAAAGGGCCTAGATGTGATATGGTGAAAGAGAACACAAAAGTCCTTGATCAAGCCATCATAGCATCATTACACACATCATCAGTTCGAAAGCATGGAAGTAAACACATAAAACATAAGTTCTAGGAGAAACGGGGCTTTGGACTCAAGATATGAGGATGTTTCCGGGAATGGGGTAAGCATGAATCACGTAGCACATAACATTTATCTCTAAGGGGTGGGTAAGTAGGACTCAAGCTATGGGGACATTTCGGGTAGGGGACTTTCCACATAAGCACATAATAAACATACAATCCCAACATCAAGTCATAAGCATAATCAATATCATTTCCATAACAAAAACTCATAAATCATAATATCTCAATAGTCATAATATCCAACAACACAATCCAATGTACAAGTGTTTAGTTTGTCCAATAAGCCTCTACATAAGATAAAGTGGGGTCTCGACATTGTTTGAGGCTCACCCTCAATACATAAGTAAAGAATGTAACAAAATAATACTAGGTCGATAGAGAGTGGCTATTGCTCTTAAACAAAAGGGCTCACCACAAGCAATAGTCTTTAAGATGATCACATGTCATCGGGTGGAAGATAGAAGTCGTCTCTGGTCCCTACATAGTTAGAACATGTATACAAAGAGTATGGGTTAGCACATAATATGCACTAAGTATGCAAGCATGCAATGGATATAAAAATACAGTATGACCATGCAACATGACAAGGGGACAAGTGATACGAAAGGAATGCACATAGCAAAAGAGGAATATAACAATATGCTATGCCATGATGCATGAGATGCAAACCTACAATCATAATATAGCGGCGATATAAACTCAATCGACAACGGAGGAGACTCGAGTGAGCTACTACCTGGATCTGGACTACTTTCCAAGTTGATCCCTAGTGAACCCTTCATCAAGGGTATACATAACAAGTCAATCCCTATCTAGGGAGATAAACTCATGGTGGTACATGGTTTGACGGAAAGGAGTATGGACCCTTGGAGATAGTCCACCCTGACTCCAATCCCTTGGTACTAAGTCTCATCCCATGAGAATACATATGTATATATATATACATGAAACTTTAAATCTAAGGACTTATATTCTTTTCAAAATTATGCATCATTAGTCAAAGCCAAAACCATTAATCAAAACCATATTAATGCTTAGGCTAATAACTATCAAGAGTTTCCAAAATCATTCTCATAATCATTTTCATATCAATGCAATAAGAGTATCCCATCTACATAGTTTATCATATCAAGCCTTCATAACATATCAAAGTGGTGCAAGCACCCAAGATGCTCAAAGATCCATAACAAGAGACTATGTGATCACAAGACTTAACATATCATATAATAACAAGAGGGCCATGTCCTTAATAAGAGTTTTATCATAACCATTCTTTAATGCATATTCCATGAATGAGAAATTCAAGTGCATGGATAATGGACATTCAACTTTAAATTCAAAATTTAAGAGATAATTCTAAATAAATCATGAGAAATTTCATATTCAAAACATAATACAATTTACCCATGCATAATTAAACCATTAAGGGACATGCACATTGATCCTTCTAGGATTTCCATCAAATTCATAAAATTCAAACATAAATCATCAACGATTCACCTAATTTCCATAGTCCACAATCCAATGCAATGAAATACATCAAAATTTGAAGAACCCATAACTTAAAGAAACTTAAAATCATAAATTAAGGAGTAGGGTTCTTGGGTCTTCATGGATGAAAGGAGATCCATGAATTAAACCTACATACCTAGCGATTAACCACAAGAATTGAAGAATTTCATAACAAGGATGATCTTCCACAAATTTCTTCAAGCTTTCATCAATGAAGGTCAAAGAAATTTTAGAGAGGATTGAAGATTGTTTAGATTAGTGAAATAGGAATAGGGTTTGAATTTAGGGGTTTAGGAGACTTTGGGAGGCTAAAAGAGTCCTAGGATTAAACCAATTTACGAAATTACAATTAATGAAGCAGACTAATTAACTGAAACAGTGTCACATGGAAGGCTATAGTAGTCGTCCAGTGGTACACAGTTCATGTACTGGGCCGTGAAGCAACACTTGATCTCGTCTTCGGCTTGAACTCTCGGGGGACTTTCTGGATCTCTTCACGGGGGATCTCACGGATCGTGTACTGGTCTATGGAGAATCACTTGATCCGGAGTCCAGCCCCCAACCCTTGCCAAGTTTCTACCCCATTTCACGGGACCCCTCACGGGCCGTGAAGTGTCTCACGGATCTTGGGGTGGTCCATGGGACTTACCTTGGTCTATGGACTAGACCCCAACCCCTACGGACTCACTTGATCAAAACAAGGGTACTCACATGGACCGTGGAGCACCAAACGGTCCGTGGTCCGGTCCTTTGCCTAATTGCATGACCTTGTTTCCAATGTCCTTCCAGTTACGGGCAGTCTCACTGTTTTGGCCATAACTTTCTCATACGAACACTAAATTGAGTGAAACCACTTGCATTGCTAAGATAACTCAAAGAGATTCAATTTAATATACATCATGACACAAAGTACATCCCGTACCAAATGTTTTGATCTGTCAAAGTACACTGACCAATCTGCTTCACAATCTCACCTAAAGCTCCATTTTAAATCCGGCCACTTAAATACAACCCATGGATACAAAAACTAAACCATGAAAAGTGTAACACTCACCTCGACCAACCATTATGAAGTTCAAAAATTTTCGAATCATTACCACCTCCCTTCCCCCATAAAGTTCCAGAATTTGAGGAAGAAGCCCCCCGGGCAGCAGTAGAGGAATAAGTATCTCATGCAAAGTTTAGAAATATGGTGTCTATGTTGGCCCAAGCAGTGGCTAACTAAGCCCGGCCAGCTAATCCTGCAACTGTGGGTATTCCAGCCTCTAGGGTAAGGGGTTTCACCTGGATAAACCTTTTGGAGTTCTTTCACTCAAAGGTGGACGAAGATGATCAAGAGTTCATTGATGAACTCACTAAAGTGTTGACTATAATGGGTGTTAGTTCTGAGGAGAAGGCTGAGTTGGCTACATATCAATTAAAATATGTGGCCCAGGTGTGGTATAATCAGTGGCTAGTTGAGACGATGGTTGATTCCAAGGTTGGGTAGGAAGAGTTCGAAATTGCCTTCCTTGATCATTTCTTTCCTCTTGAAATTAAAGAGGTCAAAATGACCGAGTTCATCAATCTTTGACAGGGTGGTATGACTGTGAGGGATTACACTCTCAAATTTACTAAACTCTCTAAGTATGCTCCAATGCTTGTATCTGATCCCGTGCAAGAATACACAAATTCATCTCTAGTGTCTCTAGTTTTGTAGTGAAAGAGTGTCGTACGGCTATACTTATTCGAGATATGGACATCTCCGAACTTATGACTTATGCCGAGAAAGTTAGCGGTGTTTATGGATCTTATGAATCGAGTTTTCAAGTCATTCCTTGATAATTTTTTGGTAGTCTTCATTGATGACATCTTGATTTACTCCTGTAGTGAGCAAGAGCATACGGACCACTTGAGGTCGGTACTTCAAACGTTGAGGGAGAAGTAATTGTATGCCAAGATTAGCAAATGTGAATTTTGGTTGGGAGAAGTTTATTTCCTTGGTCATGTGGTGTCCGGTGATGGTATTAAGGTTGATCCTAAGAAAATAGAAGTAGTGAAGGATTGGCCTAGACCATTGACTCCTTCAAATATTCAAAGTTTCCTTGGTTTAACCATTTATTATAGAAGGTTTGTTTAAGGGTTTTCCTCTATAGTGTCCCCATTGACTAAGTTGACTCAAAAAAAGGTCAAGTTTATGTGGTCAAATGAATGTGAAAAAAGTTTTTAAACTTTGAAGGATCAACTTACAACGGCTCTGATTTTGACTTTTCCCAATAGGTTAGTTGGATTGTGGTATATTGTGATGCATTGCGTATTGGATTGGGTTGTGTGCTTATGTAACATGGTAATGTGATAGCTTATGCATCTCAGCAATTGAAGGTCCATGAACAAAATCATCCAACCCATGATCTTGAGTTGGCAGTGGTGGTGTTTGCTTTGAAAGTTTTACGACATTATTTGTAGTGAGTTGTAACGACTCTTAAATTTTTGAACTTTTTAATAATTGGTCTTGGTTAGTGTTGAACTTTTCATGGTTGAATTTAGATAGCCATGGGCTATATTTAAGTGGCCGGATTCAAAAGGAGTGTTTTGGTGGAGTTGTAAGGACGGTTGGGCAGTGGACTCTGAAAAACCATATCTTTTGGTAAAAGATTAACTATGTAGTCTACTAAATATCAAATTGAATCTCTTTCAGTAATCTTCATAATGCAAATTGTTTCACTCAATTCGGTGTTTAGATGTGAAAGTTATGGCCTTTGCAATGAGACTGCCCGTACTTAGAGGTATGCTGGAAAAGAGTTCAAGATTGGGGTCTAAGGGTGGGACCATGGATCGTTTGGTGGTTCACGGTCCGTGGTGGGTCCCGTGAGTTGGTCCAGTGTGTCCCTTGGGGTTATGACAATGCCATGGACCAAGTGTGATCCCACGGACCACTTCACGGTCAGTGTGACCTTTCACGGTCCGCGAAGGGTCTTTTGGGTTAGTCCAGAGAGTTGGCCAAGGCTCGGGGCTAATCTCTGGGCCATGCTATGATCCACGGACAAGTACATGGTCCCTCGTGAGTTGGTCTAGAAATTCCCCCGAGAGTTCAAGCCAAAGTCGAGACCAAGTGAGGTCTCACGAAAAGCTTCACGATCCGTGAGCCTCTGGATGACCCCTGGGTGCCTTCCACGAGACACTTTTTTTTGTGATCTAGTCCATGACATTAATGGTTAATTCGTAATTTAGTTTAATCCTATACCCTTTTTATCCTTTTTAAGGTCTCTTAATTCTCTTAAATCAAACCCTAATCCCCTTAATGTCATTCTAACACTCTTCAATCCTCACAAAAATTCTTTCAATCCTCTTGACCTATATTGATGAAAGCTTGAAACAATTTGGGGAAAATCACCTTTCTTGCAAAATCATCCAATTCTCTTGATTAAACTCAAGGTATGTGGGTTTGATTCAT